>VZTU01007467.1:822541-899045 GCA_013400835.1 Zapornia atra | reverse complement strand
GGGCCTCCAACAGCAGCCGGGAAGGGCCGGCGGGCGCCTGGCTGCGGACGCCGCTGGCCCCCGGGGAGGGGATCACGGCGCAGAGCGGAGCCTTCGAGAGGGACCCTCAGGAGTCGAGCACCACGGACGAGGAGCTGAGCCGGGCCGGCAGCCCGGGGAGCCGCGGCGGCGGCGGCAGCAGCACCACGCCGGACTACGGGGAAAAGCGGCTGCCGCAAGCCCTCATCATCGGGGTGAAGAAGGGGGGGACGCGGGCGCTGCTGGAGGCCATCCGCGCTCACCCCGACGTGCGCGCCGTGGGCACCGAGCCCCACTTCTTCGACAGGAACTACGAGAAGGGGCTGGAGTGGTACAGGTGAGAGGGTGCGGGGACGCTGGGTGCGACCCACGGGGCCGCCCCGACCGCGAGGAGGAGGGTGAGGGTGGTGGGGATGCGTACCCCTGCGTGTCGGGGCGGGGGGTCCCGGAGAGCCGCGGGACGGAGGGTCCCGGTCCCCGGGTGGCCCCGGTGGGTGGCTGGGCGCTGGGTTCCGGGGAGCCGGGAGCCCCGCGGAGGACCTGGGACGATGGCGGGGCGGGGGCCGCGGTGGGTCCCGCACCGCTGCGCGGGGCCGCGGCGGGTGCGGAGCGCAACAGGGACCGGCGCTGTCAGGGCAGGCCGGGCCGTCGCGTGGGTGCCTCGCCTGACAGCTTCGGAGATTGAAAATGCGGTGTTGTGATGGGAGAAGGCAGCAAAATGCCTAAAAACACCCCTCTTCTGTAACTCCCGTGCACGGGGCGCTGGGGCAGGCTGGGGCGGTTCGGCAGCACTGGGCATAAAACCTGGCTAACCAGGTCAGCGGTCAGTGATGACTGAAACATTGCAGGTTGTTCCAGGTGATGCTGTAGGCTTTGAAGTGAAAAAGGATGCCTTCTTTCATCCAAGCTGCAGGGTCCACGGCACAAATGAGATTTACTCTTTATTCAACAAGTTCCACGCCAGAAAGTTGGGTTTTTTTTTTCAATTGATGATATCTGATTTTATTCGTGAAGAAATCTCAAAATGCTGTTGTCCAGCTCGGCACAACGCTTCACGGGAATATTATGCTAAAAGCCCTGATGATTAGAAAATACTGGATTGCAGTAATGAAGTGTTATGTGCCTGGGTAGGTTTAGCAAATCGATGTATTGCGATGGCTTAGGGTTTCTCTCAAAACTGAAAGGAATGCAGCACTTCGGTGGAATGGGCACATTACTAGTAGTGCTTTAGTTCACAGTTAAAAGCAGCCCAGGCTAGTTTCTCTATGAGAAATAGGCTGTGGCTAAACTGATAAATTTCTGTCCAGTTTTTGGCTGTACTTAGTATGGTAGGTGTTCAGCTGCTCTGAAAATGAAGTGAAAAAATGGAGAGAGGCAGCAAGTTAGTTACTGTTTGGATTCTCTGCTCACTGTTTATTAAAACAGAGTATACAGTCTTCGTGTCAATGGCATTTACATGTGAGGAACTCCAGGCAGTTTTCTGTGGAAATCGTGGAAGCCAAGTCTTCCTAATACTCATTTGGTGTAGCATCCACTTGGCTCTGTTAAAATGCTGAGGGATTTTCTTGCGGGACTTCAATAAAGTGGAGATCAGCGTCGGGAAGTGCATTTGTCTCTGAGAGTGTTTTCAATATGCAGTACCAACATGGGGAAGGAATAAAGGCTTGATCACAGTTATTGTGTTTATATATATAATCTCAGGCATGGTATCTTATTTTACTGAATTTTCCTGCAGGAAAGACTTACTTTGAAAAAGAAGTTTAGGAACTTGCTGGAAAAAAGAAAAATACTAGAAAGTGGTATATAAAAAGGTTTGGTTTTTATTCAAAACAGGCAGAAGAAGATCAAGCACTGAGTATGGCAAGCAGATGCTTTTTTATCTTTAAAGTCATGCTACAAGAAAAGGGCTAGAGAGAGTGCAACTCCTCTTGTGGAGTAAAAGGCACACACAGGGTTTCATGGGAAGAAAGCATTTCGGGATGGATTGTTTAGCTGGCTCCTAGGACTGCTGCTACCCTGCACGCTGGGAGCGAGGTGGCAGAAGGAAAGGTTGGGTCAGAGCTGATTTGTGAGGGTCCTTCCTAAACCTAAGCCTGAGGGATGAATTCTCAGGTCATTGGATTAATGAATTGCTGCTTAATTGCCATTGTGGCCTTGGGGATTTGCTCTGATTGTTTACCCTACAGCCACTTCCACACCTGCTGAACCCACACAGCATCCCTCCCCTTTCTCCTTACAAGTTTTTCAGCCTTACTGGGAGAGGGCACCAGGTCAGGCAGCGTTGGTGATCCGTGCCCCACTGGGAGCCACAGGTTTCCCTGGTGCTGTACTGGTACTGACTGGGCTGTTGTCACGGGCCCAGAGACTGGTGTGCATGGTGCTGTACAAACACTAAATAAAAAGGGGGGGGGGGGGGGGGGGAAGATTGCCATCCACCCTAGCAGCTATTTCTTCCTGACCTTCTGTGAGATTACCTGATGGAGTGCACCAGAGGCTGGCTGCTTGCAGCTGCGTCCCAGGTAGAGTAACCAGGGATTTTTCCTATCCACAGAAACGTCAATTTGCTCTAAGTAAAGAAGCCACTGTTGAAGCATTTATACCAGCATCTCCTTACAGTGACTTCTATCACTTGTTTATATTTTGCATATAACACCTCTTTTTATGTATTATAAACTGTCAGCTTTTTAATACTGTCGAGTTTTTTCTTATGTAGTGAAATAAGGAAACAGCAGACCTTGAGGATTCCTTGTTTTGCCACCCAGTGCTGAGGAAAGCTATATTTGCATATATCTGCTAGTCCAGCAGAGCTGTAGGGAAGAAAAGCCCAGGGTCTGGTCCAGAACCTGCCAGCACAGCTAAGGGCTGCTCTCCCAGCACTTTCCCCACCTTGGTTTCTCTGCCTGTAAAATGGAGACAGTGCCTAAACACTACCATCTCTTCTGTGCGTGTGCCATGCTGTGTTACTCATGTCTTTGCTGCCTTGAGGTTAGTCAGCCATAAACACCGTGTCCAGGATCTATATCGGGACAGTCAGAGGCTGAAGTTAGTGCAAATATAGCTTTCTGCCTGCTGGCTGGCACAGCGTGGCAAGCCTGTTACACCAGCTCCCACAGCCTGTTCTGTTTTCCTGGTAACCTTTAGGGAAAGCTGTGCTGTCTGCGATTGCTTTAGCTCTGCAGTCAAAGTTTATGTAGGAATTACCAAACGGGGGTCTTCCTACACATGTACGGATGTGAACTGGGTCGGAGGCTCGTTTTGGTTGGTTAGTGTCGTGCTGTTGGAGTTGTTTGGGTGTGTGGAACGTGTGATGCTGTACATCCTGACACTGGGCTGCCTGAAGGACAAGTTCAGTGATACAGCTTCCCGTAAACTTCACGTAAGCCCTCATGTACATTAGTTGTTGATGATAAATTTCCTAGCTTGATATTTTATTTTTTTCTTAACCCAGAGTGTAACTTGACTGCTGCTAACAGTGTGATGAAGCCTGAGCGGGAGGTGACTTCTGACCTTTCCTTTTGTTAACCCTGTGGCAGTACTTCTCTCTGGCGTGTGTGTTACTCGCCTATCTTCACCTCTCGCTCAAGTCTGGTACCTGGCAGTAAATGTTACCTGTGGTGATGAACTTTTGCTGACTTAATCCCTTACAATATGCCAGCACCCGGTCCCACTGTGGACAAAGCTTGTGTCAAGGAGCCGGTACCTGCTGCTCCTTTGGAAGTCACTGGTGGCAGGTTTTTTGCCCACTTGCACCTTCCAAACCACAGGATACACTGTAGGAACTGCCACAGGGTTTCAGTCAGCACTGAGTGTCCTTCCTCTCCCTCGCAGGCCTGGGGCAGCTCTTGCTGCCCATGTAGCCCAGGCACCAGGTGACATCCCCCTGCACGCCCCCGTGACCAGGCCAGACCAGAGGCATTTGCACAGGTGATGTGCTCTCTCCCGCGCGATGCTCATGCCTCGGTGGGCATGACCCATGCCGTGAGCTCTGCCCCAAGCTATCCTGTGGTTGGAAATGAATTGTGAGAGCCTTTCTGAGGGTGCAGCAAGGACAACAAAGTTATGGGGAGACTCTGGAGCCCCTGAACATTGAAGAAATGTAGCTTACATCTACAAATGCTCACTACCAGCACAAAGAGAGGCAGTATCTGGGATATGCCTGAGTTCCTTGCCTGGGTATGAAACCAGGGTGCATGAACATGAGAGGATTTTGTGGACAATGGGAACTGCAAACTGCTTGCAGTGTCTGCCCCTTGGCACGTTTGGTGTCTGCTGCAGCAGCCCTTCGAGAGGCTGTGTACTGGAGGGCTGGAGGTGGGATCTGCAGTGGAGCCCCCACTTCAGTGTGGTCCCAGGTGGCTTTATGTGACTGGGAGGAAGGAGGGGAGATCCTGTTGGCATCACACAGGATTGAGATGATTTTACTTCTGTGGATGCTGACACCTCCGGATGCTCCGATGCTGCTGGCAGTGTCTGGAGGTGTTGGAGGAGAATCATTTTTGGGTGGCTGTGTGAAGAGAGCAGGGGCTTTTAGCACCAGGATAGATTGCACTTTAGTTGGGCTGTTCTGCTTGTGTGAATGACCAGCCCAGTAGACCTCAGCACCTGAGCATCTTGGTAGCTCTCTGAGCTGAGTGGAACAGCCCAGTACTCTGAGCCACCGTTCCCAGCTGCCCACAGGCTCAGCATGGTGAGGTGCCCCAGTCTCGTTCATGTACACTTTCAAGGCTGTCTCTTTAGCAGAAGAGTGAGGATTCATAACAGTATTTTGAAAGCAAAATTGAAGTTTAAACAAAAATAGGATCTCCACAATACAAAGAGGGTATCTGGTGTTGGGTGACCTTAAATTGTGGAGTTTTAAAGTTCACTGATTTGAAGTTTATTCCAAATAATCAGGAGTTAAATTCTACACATACGTTGCTCTCCTCTTTGCCTCCCTCTCGGTGGAGCATGCACAGAGAAGCTGCAGCAGAGTCTCTGTAATTAGACCACGTTCCTCTCGCTCTGCCCTAGGCCTCCACACGTTAAGCACTTACACAGGGGTGTAGCTGTCTGCGTGGAGCGGCCCCACTGCAGCCACTGCAGGGAGCAGTCTCCATGGCAGGCAGTGAAATGGCTTGCATGTCTAATGCTGTTTTCGCTGCCTGCCTGGGTTTGTTTGGTTTATTTTTTTCAGAGCGTTCTCCCTAACCATCAGACCCGCCTGTTATTCTGTGAGCTGCTACCTCATACAAATAACGAATAACACCATAACAGGGAGCTCTTCTCCCAGTAATAAACACGTGCTCTTGAGCCAGCGGTTCCCGAGGAGCAGCTGGCTGTAGCTGCAGAGCCAACGCTCTCAGTCGTGTCCCTGTGGACGTTAAACTCGCCTGTACTGGGGAAGCGGCTGTCATGCACTGTTATGGCTGTAGCAGGCTCTGGCCTGAGTGCCATCTCCCCTGCCCTCCTCAGCTAATCTGGGGGTTGGTGCAGCGGGGACCGTCTCTGCATGCATTGGGCCTGAACCCACCTTGGAGTGCCCAGCTCTTGACACTGTGATTGCTGGCAGAATCGGTGTTGGTTGTGTCCGAGGATGAGGGATGAGACCTCCCTGTAGCATCCCTTAACAGCTGTCGGACAGCAGTAGCTCGGGGCCATTTCAGCCGCGGTCCCACACAGCGTGACCCTCACTGTGAGCTGTAATTGCGGTGCTGGGTAATGCCTGTGCCTCTCCAATCAGCTCGGGATATTCAGAAAATCAAACCACTTCCATCAGCGCTCTGAGCCTGTGCTGATGGGCACTACAGGAACACCTACAGTGGGTAGATAGATCGGGGTTTGCTGCTAATGACGGGCACTGCTGCAGATGCCTGGTAACTGTTGTGTTTCTCGGTGAAAGGCCTTCTCAGCGTACGGTGCCCTCCATACTTCTGGTAACTTAGGAAAAGTGTATTGATTTTTTGCCTTTTTTTCCCCTTTTTTTCATTCTGAGCCCTGCTGTGAGTTGGCTTTTGCTGAAATGTAGTGACTCAGCTGCCCTCTGTGATCCAGTGCATTGGGATTAATCTAGGCTGAACACTGTATGAGTATTTCCATGTAACATTGCTCTTTCAGTACCTTGTCCCCTTCACCTTTCCTAAACCTTTAGGTATGGGTTAGATCCTACAAGTGCACAGTTTTTTCCTAGGCCAAGCCTTCCGTGCAGGGTCAGCACACGTGTGCAGCACCGACCTCCCACCGACACCAGGGTCTGGCTCTTGGTAAAGCTGGTGGAGGGTCTGGTCTGAGCTGGGTTGCAGGCTGGTGGCTGGGAGCAGGGGACCAGGCTCTCTACTGGGCTGTCCTCGTGTTTCCCACATCTGTGGACTGGAGAGAGGCCACTCCAGCATCAGGAATGGATTTTCTTCTGCACCCAGAGCTCCTGGAGTGAGCCCTCCCTGTGCTGGGAGTCTTTTGACTTCTGCCCCATGTGCAGGGCCCGGGGAGCCCACGCAGCATCCTTCTCCCCGCCTTTCTGCTCAGTTTCAGCTGAAGGGATGGGATGCAGGAATGAACAGGGGCCTCTTTGCAGTATTTTATCACCTGATGATGGTTATCCACAGGCTATTCGATTGTAGCCATGGGAATGGCAGCTGCTTTCAGCACCCGCAGCCCTTCCACGCTGTGCTTGCTTTTCTCGCAAAGAGGGCGGGAGAAGTGTGAGGGAAAACACGCTGGCAGGGCAGAGCTCTGCAGCACCCGCTCCCACAGAGGCAGCACTGCCTCTGCGTCCAGGTAAAATGTATTTGTTTGCAGGTGACAGTGGGCACATAGTGCAGAGAGGAAATCAGGAACCAGCCAAGCAAGGCAGAGATGCCTCTCCCGATAACTTTCGGAGCATCCCTTGGAGCACGCAGGGATCCCTCCGTCCTACGGCGCCAGGCCTGAGATTATCTAACTGTTGCACTGTATTTTCAAGAGCTTTCTCTTTCTCTGGGATTGTGCTCAGTAATCCGCTAAGTAAACACCACGGTGCTTTGCTGCTAAGGGTTTAAGTGTTACTTGTAGTGTCAAAGTTTGTGAGCTTCGCTCTGGGCATGAATGTGGTGTGGCTCAAGCGTGTAGATGCTATAAACCTCCCCAAAATAGGCCTGGGGAAAAACAAGCCCCTTGGAAAAGAGTAAGGCGAAGAGTCAGTTGGCTGTGTTCATGGGTTTAAATGATGAGCCTGACCCCTGCTCAGTTTCTGATTTAGCGAGGCTCGTCCCTGCTCTGTTCAAAGCCCAGACTAGTGAAGAAGGAACAACAGGTTCTCAAAGGAAGTTATGGACAAAGGCTTTTGGTTTTCAAAGTGAAAATTCCAGCACAAATTGGTGACACCTTGTGTCGAGAGAGGTCGAAATCTTTTGCTTTTCATGGATTTCTCTTACCTCTTGTTGTCATGGGGACTTCTTTTCCCTGAGTCATTATATCATCCACTTCAGGAGAAATTTTATTGCTTTGGGGGCTGGAGAGGCTCATGTGGGACATTTCTCACTGCTCATGGTGTAATACGCGGAGGTAATTTCTTTCAAATGATTTTTGCTTGAAGTGGTTTCAATGAATTGAGAAGGGTAGGAGTATGAATGAATGGCTGAAATGTTCGCACTGAGTTGGGGTGAGGAACGTGCACTATCAAACTTTCCAGAGCATTAAGTGTGGATATTATAATTTCACTGTGCTATATATGCGGGCAGCAGTCCATTTTATCCCTTTTTATTCACTTTTTAAAAAGTATTATTTAGGATTTGAAGTGGTTCAGATTGGTTTCCCCTCCCTTTTAAAAAAAAGTCTAAGAGAAAAACTCTAAGTTGTGAGAGTCTTTCCAGCCACAGTGAGAAATTCCTGTTTGGATCAAAGGCTGGGGCAGCCCCAGTGAAGCACAGGCTGTGGGAGGTAGAGAGGCCTGGGCAGGATCAGTCCCTGTGACCCAGCTGAGCCACCCCAAAGCGGGGTGCAGCTCAGCCCTGTGCCAGCCTCACTGCTGACCGTGAAGCGGCTGCAGGAGCTGTGCTTAGAGCTCAGCCGTACGCCAGCCAGGTGACACTTTCCGCTTCCACTCTTTTGGGGATGTGGGGGGACACGGGTGCATGGGAATGTGTGGCCAGGGCACCCCTCCCCTGCCAGGGTCCTGGCTCCCCTGGGGAGCCTGGTGTGCCAGGTAGCTCTGTCCCATGCAGGTCCCTGCCCGGCCGTCTGTTTGTTTATTTAGGTAGCTGCTGTTTCCAAGCTGCAGGAGAGTATTTAAAAGCCAACTGTTTGAAGGCTGTGGGAAGGATTCATATTTATGGGGGGGAAAAAAAAAGAGAAAGAAAGAAAAAACCCAACCTCAAACCCCTCCAACCTGTTTTTTCAGATCTCCCATTTCCATCCCCAGAGTCAACATACCAATTTAGTAAATGTTGCAAGGTGCACAATTTTCCCCCTTGTCATATTATACATCCAGGCATCAAGGATGGATCATAAACTTGCTCTTTATGGCTTTAACATTTCAATTGCTAGTCACATTTTATGTAAATGAAGGTATTTACCTTGACAAGCTCTCCTGTGAAGTACAGTGCTTCTTTAAAGAATTTATTTGGCAGTATAAACAGGCCAAATGCTGAGGGTGGATGCAAAATTCCCAATTGATTTTTACGGCTAAGTTATGTAGGATCCTCCCAAAATATACCCACAGTTGTCTGCTCCAATCTCATCAGTGCCTTGGAGAAACTGAGGCAGGGGGAACAGGGGGAAGAGTAAATAGCGAAGAGACATCAGTTATAGCCATGGAGCTACTAAACAAAACTGGCTTTGGATAAAAATAACTCCATCTGCCAGACTTTATTTGGTATTACAGAGATTGCTGTAACACATTTCAAGCCAAAATCTGATTTCCATTCCCTCCAGAGCCAGGATGGAGTGGACTTGGCCCTCTCCTTTATTAGCAGGTAATCATTTTGGATCCGAATGGTGCGACGTTGCTCTCGTAGCCCAAATTTGCAGCTCTCCTCTGTTTTAGAGTGTATTCCCTTTCATCTTGCATTGAGATGGGTCCCATAATACAATATACTTTCTATTAGCACTCATTCAAATCTGCAAATAACTTTATTTCAGGCTCAGCTCTGCCCTTTCTGTATTTGCTCTTGACGGACATTCATATAATTAAGCCAGGCGGTGAGCACGCTCACGGAAAGCTAACGTCAGTGCCAGGAATGGGCGTTAAGTTCCCATTTGGATTCAGTGGCTGACAGCACGAGCTGCCATCACCTCAGCAAGGAAAAGACAAAACCACCCGATCCAGGTAACGCCCAGCTGCAAGAGGCACAAGCTCCAGAAACCCTGGGGCTCTTCTGGTTGCTCCCCAGGGGGTGCTCAGCTGCCACCCCCACATTTTGGACCCACCTCTGAGCCCCCGAACGTGGTGGTGGGGAGGAATCACCTCCTGGCTCACCTGTGGGTGGAAGGGGCTGCAGCGCTTGGGCAGGTTATTAATTGGGAATTAACGCTGCTCTGACCACACTTGTGGAAGAACAAACTGACCCTTTTGCATCTGAAGCACTGACTCATGAAATGCTGACGACAGACCATGGATCCTGAAGTTTGTTGCTGCTGGAGGTCTTTAATTGGCCTGTGGTTCATCCTCACTTGGTCTGTCCCCTGGGGAGCACCAGCATTGATCCCACTGCCGTTCACCTGCACTGTCAGCAATCGCCCCTCTGAGCTAATTTCTGGACTGCGCATTTGAATCGCGTTAATCCCAAATCACCAACTGCTGCCTCTGCTCCACAGCGCTGGGGACCCACAACCCCAGGGGGTACACAGAGGGGACGGAGGTACCCCAGGACAAGACTCTGCCTTCTTTTACCCAAGCCATATAAAAAAACCCCATACAGAAAGGTAAACGGCTGCAATCAACAGCCAGGTATCACCTCTGGAGCTAGGCAGCATGGTGGGGAAGTTGGTGTAGCTGGTGTGAATGCAGATGTAAGCCTGGTGCTGGGTGCTGACCTGTTCTGTGGGCAGGAGGGGACTGAACCTGGCCAGGGCCCAGCAGTGAAGAGGAGATGCTTGGCACTGTCCTGGCTCACCTGTCTGCCTCAATGGCTGCCCAAGGGAAATTGAAAGTCTGGCCAAACCAGAGCTAGCCAGGATTCGTATGTAACCGCTGTTCTAAGTGTGTGTGCATTCCCCCAGGAGCTGGGACCCCGGGTCACTCCAGCTCAGTGGGGGCACAGGACAGAGACCCTGCGGGGGCTTCACAGCCTCAACCCCAGATGGGGGATCTGACCCTTTCCTGCAGCTGCTGCCCGGCCAGCACTGCCTGCACATCAGTGAGGGAGCCGAGGGAGGAGGGTCTGCTGGGGCTGCTGCACACGCCTGGATCAGGAACGATAAAGGTTCCTTACTCAGCTCAAAATCCTCTAGAAACCCTGGAAAAAATCAAAGCACTGTGGAAAAAATGCCCGAGGCAATAACTTCACTGGTAAACTAACGCATCTCGCTGCGAGTTTCTAAGATCCAGCAAATTGTAATGCAATTTCCTATGCAAAAAGGGTTTATCTCTATCTAAATATTATTCTGCATCGTTACTCATCGTAGGGAAGCTATTGCTCTCCTAGGTTAACTGATTGAACTTTGGAAATAAAGCTGCAAGCTTATCACACAGACGGGAGCTTGACTTTTATTGCTCCTAAATTGTAGTGATATTGTTAGATGTGAGTAACTGTATACTCCATTAGAAAATATTAAAGTTTTATAGTACTTTAGAATTAAAAAGATTAAAAGAGGCATTTCTGCGGTCTAGCCCACCATGAAATTAGAGTCTATTTGGTATGTAAAACGCATAATACAAATAGCCTAACAATTAATGACAAAGGAAGAGCCAAGATGGTTTTAAGGCTCAAACTACCCTGGATTTCTCGAGGCTGGAGTGGCATCAGGGGAAATGTGTTATTGGATCACCACAGGCTTTTCTGCTGGAACCACTGCTGGTAAAGTTACATCAAGGTGTTTTATTATTACCCTGTTCCCACATAATATTCTGAAACACTCTTGTCTTGGGATGCGGTCGCCTCTATGGGAGACCATCCAAGTCTCTGCCACAACTGCTTCATTTGGAGAGCCTGAGCAGAAATTCTTCAGCCGTTTTTTGTGGTAGGCGACGGTGAGAAAGTGCTTTCCCACTGCCAGAGTTTTTAAGAAGCTCATTTATTAATGTTTAAGTTCAAAACTGCTGACTGTGGCTGGGGTAATGTATTCAGGAGTGGGGATTCCTGCTGGTCAGGGTCCCCGCAGGGCACCACGGTGGAGGCGAGTCTTCTGCTGCCTGGTTCGAGGTCCTTCCCTGGGGTAACCTGGAGAGACGCTTCCCAGCGTGGCTCTGCCAGTGCCCCCTATTAACTTTTGCTAATGCTTAGAGCGCATCGCGGGTGGAGGAGAGTGCGAAGTTCTCTGCTGTGCCCAGGGGGGTGAGTGTTTGGGATGCTGGCATAGGGAGGCACTGCCTGAGCTCCACAGAGAGGTGGATGTTGTTCTGTACCTCTGTCCTCTGGCAAACCTGGGGAGAGCTCAGCACTCGGTTACCACCGGTGCTGGGTACACCGTGTTCTGCAGCAGCTCGGGTAGAGGGAAAGCCCCCTCCTCCCGCAGCTCTGCTGCCAGAGGGTCTGTGCTGCAGACCTTCCCCTCCTGCCTGGGGGTGTTGGATCTGGGAGGACCCCACTGACAAACCCATGCAGCCTGGTTGTTTTTTCTAGGGAGGGGAAAGTAGATTGAGGTACATCAGGCTGTTTGCCTTTGGGATGCAGATCTGGGGCCTGCGATTGCAGTGGTGCTGAACAAAAGTTGTGTGGCCCTTCAGAACGTAAATTAGATTTATAATCCATTTTTTTCTCCCAGAGCACCCCCTTGCACTTCATGCAACAGTTGTTTTGTACGTAGGGGCCCCTGTGCCTAACCGAACATGTAGCTTCTTCATTAACAGGATTTATATCCTTGGTGTTTCTTGCTGGATGACTTCGTATTGTAATGAAGAACATGGATGCTGCCTTAATTAAAATGCAGCCCCCTACATTAATATATACGTTGCCAGTGGAAATTAAGGTTGACTGAAAACAGTGCATTTAAAAGCTCGTGGCAGGTTTAGCTGGCAGCATGGGGACAGAGAGGTAATTTGGGCTGCAGTGTCCAGCCAAGCGGGACTGCACTGAGCCCTGGGCAAGGATGGTGGATCCCAGCTGCCTTCACAGCCCCAAAACCCGTCAGGCAGCTGCCTGCTCACCTGCCCATCCCTGACACGCAGCAAATCCATCCCAAGGGTGCCTGCTGCCTGGGAATGTGGCACTGTGAGCATTGGTGGTGCTTCTCTGTGCGATGCTGCCTGCCCACGGGTAGGACGCAGGGTTCATGGGCCCAGCGGGTCGCTGCCAGTGGGAATCCGTGCTGACTGTGGTGCTCGCTCCCAGGCTGTTTTGTTTTACCAGGGAGGTGCAAAGCAGCTTAATGAACCAGAGAATTTGTTCCATAATATTACTTTAAAAAAATATACTGTAAATGCAAACATTCCTGACTGCCTCTCTCCAAGCACTGTGTGTGCATCGCCATTGGCAGTGTTATCAGTTATGAAGATATTTTGCATTCAAGGATTTGCAATTGCCAGGCCCATGAATATTCAGGCTCCAGTTCGCCCTCTCTGTCTGTGCACCGCACCCTTCCTTCCCTTCATTCCTTTTTTCGTTTTTTTTCCAGAGGATTCAATTAGTTCTATTTGCTGCTTTAGCAATAAAACAATTCCCTCTGAGGCATTAAAATGAGTTTCTTTCATTATTTCATTTGGCTTCTTGTTATACAGCGAAGGAAAGGGAGGGGGCTCTGCTTATTGTCTGCCCCGCTTCGCAGGGGCAGGCTGCCAAGCCAGGGAGGACACTGGATGTACTTGGGGCAGCATTAAGAATTAATGAAGGGCACTTGCTAGCGCAGAGGCACAGGATCCTCGCTGACAGAGCCGCTCTCGGAGTCACGGGTATAATTTGACCGATCCCAGAGACTTTCCATCGTACCTCAGCACCTGAGTCACCGAGCTGGGTTTGACTGTGCCGGGCTTCCGAACACGTCCAAGCTGTTGTGTCCGATGGGTTCCCAAGCATGTGGAGCTTTTGCATGAGCTGCTGGTAATGAAATGCAGAGACTGAGCCTGTATTTGTTTTAGCCAAGGCACAAGTTAATCTGAGCTGAAACATCAATTTAAACCCGGCAGATCAGCTCATGAGAGCGGTGAGGGCAGGGGTTGGTGCGTGGCATTGGGGGGGGATGGATTGGGTTGAGGGTCCTGGTCCTGTTTTCTCCAAAAGCAAAGCCCGGTGGGGTGTAAGGGAAGCCCAGTGGCATTGTGAGAGCCAGAATAACAGTGATTATGTGGGCAGGGGACACAAATAATTACATGTAATGCCAGAACTCTCTCGTCAATCTGCTCTTGGAGTGCCCTTTCGGGGCACTGAGATGGCGTTAGGTAGCTGTGCAGTGCTAGCAGACCCATAAATCATTCTTGTTTCACACTGTGCTAAACACAAATCATACTAGTTACAACACTGAAGAGCATCTAAGTAGAGAAAAGAGAAAGGCAAGGTAGAAAGAGGAAACTAGATTTAAATCTAATTGCTTTTCTGCGTGTGTTTCGCCTCTGCTTGGCTGGGACACGATGGCACAGTGTGGAGAGGGAGCCGTGCCATGCGGCATTCCTCCTGTGCTCCCTCTGGACAGGGAGCAGCTGACAGAGGTGTTGGAGGAGACGTGCCTTCCTGTATTCAATTTAAAAAATAAAAATAAAAAAATTACTTTTCCTCCTCTTTCTGTGACCAGGGAAGGTTAAAACAGTCGCACTGGTTCCAATTCCTTTTTCATTACAAGATTATATCTAGAACCAAATGAGAATTTCCAGGCTGGCAGAGTGGCTGTGACCCCCCTGGATCTGAAAAGCGTCCAACGTTTTGGAGAAAGAGGTTTGTGCTTTTCCTCTCCTCACAGAAAGGCCCGAGCCCCTCTGCAGAGGGAAGTGGTGGGCACCAGTGGTGCCTGCTGCCTCCAGAAACAGCTGGAGCACTGGGGACGGGATGGGTGGCTGCTGGGCAGGAGCTGGGGAAGCCTCGGATGGAGGATTTGCCGGTAGGATCGGTTATTAACAGCGAGCTTCAGTGGGACAAAGTAAAGGAGCTTAAAAAGGAAATACGTCTATTTGGGATGGAAAAGTGTTTTAAATGGAAGAAAAATTAGAGCGTACAGCAGGGTAAGCAGGACTGCAAAGTTAAGTAATTAATCACACTGGTTGTAAGTTGGAAAGGAATAAATGTGATAAAAGGATTTGTCGGAACAGATTACAGGCAAATTAGAAAAAAAAAGAAGGGGTCATCACGGACTTGGGAATTGTGCTCTTCAGAAACCTTCCATCATCCTCACAATCAATTCTGCATTTCCTTAATAGCAGTGTGAAACATGGCTCGCCCCGCGTTGTCTTAGATTAACCGCTAACTGCAAACCATACATTAAATGAAGTATTGAATATTTGTCTCTCAACAATACGCTTGGAAATTGTTTATTTCCCTACTAGGCCTTCTGCAATGCATTTAGGTACTGTAACCTAAATTGTGAAATACAGACTTGCAATTCCTGTGCTCGATCCCTGCCAGCGCCCGCCCCGATGGCGGCTGCGCCCAGGACCCACAATTACAGGGAGTGGGGTTTTTTTTCCCCTCATAAACTGATTGTTTGTTTCTGGAGACAATTACACTGACTTTATTACACAACGTATGTTTCTCTGCAACAAACAATCTGCTTTATGGGTTTTCTTAGTAAAATACCAAGTCTCTGTGCTCACTAATATGATTCAATTGCATTGTGTTATCTGACCTTTAAGGAACTTGCAATCTATAACAACATGGTTCTACAGCAGCTCCGCCGGTAAAAAGCCCCGGCTTCTGGGAAATTCGGTCTGCAAATAAGTGGAGCCCAGGTATGAAAGGAATAACAAGGCGCTTTAACCCCTTGGCTGCTGGGCTGCCTTGGGACAGGAGGTGTGGGTTTGACCCCTGCGCTGCACGAGGAGGCTGGATGTGGGACCACAGCTTGGTGCGTCCCGTGGCACCCAGAGCTGGCACCTCTTGTCTCTCTCTCCCCAGAGGTGTGGGGATGCAGAGGGGATGTGGAGGCTGGCTGTGCCAAGGGGGAAGCTTTTCACAGAGCTGGCTGCCCATGCCTTCATCCAGGGTGCAGAGCGCTTGGCAGCGGAGAGGTGCAGGCTGTGCGCTGCTGCGTTTGTGAACAGTGCCACGGAAATGATTAACACTGGTATCATCCCCGCCTGCCCACCCACTCCCGTCTGTTCACTTCATTTTGGGCACCCTGCCATGTGCGGAGGCACTGGCGAGCTCTGCTGTGGACGGGGGAGCCCGCGTGCACCCCCTCACCCCGCCGGCAGCACGGGGGTCCCGTTGTCACTGCCGGTGCCCTCCTGACCTGGCACAGTCTGATGTCCAGCCCTCCCTGCTCCCCTACTCATCTCTGGAGGAGCACAGTGCTGCAGCCAGGTGACCCCACAGCACGGTGGAAGCTCCGGAGCCACATCACCACGTGCCCACATTGTCCCTTAGCCCACGCTGTTCTTCTCCTGCCTGGAACGTTCCCACAAGGTGCTTAGAAGAGGCGGGTCTTGGTCTCCGCCAAGGCTGGAGTGATCCGGGACCCCATAGCTCAGATACCCAATCTCCTCAGGAAGGGATCTGCCATCCACCAGCTCAAGCCATTGGTCCCTCTCTGCCTCTGGACCCGAGGCTCATGCAGGACACAGTGCTGCTGAGGAGGCATTGGCGTGCCCCAGCATGACAGGCTGTCCACTCCCTTGGGTCTGGAGGAGTCCCCCCGGCAGCGCCACAGCATCGTCTCTACCAGGCAGACAGCCATGGGGTCTCCATCGGCGCTCTCTTTCCAGCCCACTAATCACTCGCTAATCATTCTGATTGCTTCTGTCTGACCTCTCCTGCGGCTGTAATGCTTCTCCTAAGAGGCATTTAAGTGATTTTATTTGGCTAAGTGAATGATGGGGGATAGTTGGGAATCTGTTAGACCCAGGGAATTGGCAAGAGCCTGGGAACTTGAGCAGAGAAAGAAATGCTTCAGAAGTTTTTAATGATTGCTTTCTCAGAAGCTGGAGGACAACCTGTGCCTAGCTCTAGGTGTTGGGTTTTTAAGAAAGTTTTCTCAGCCCACTGCGTGAACTTTTGGCAGAGATCTTTGTGAAACAACTTTTCCACCGAGGAACAGGAGATCAGAGAGCTGTTCCCTTTAACGCTGGAGTGTGCATGAACTTGCAGGGATATCGTTTGAGGCTCTGCTAACCTTGTTAAAGGTCACCTTTTGATCCCCTCAAATACCCTCTTTACCTGGAGATAAGATTTAAAAATGAAAGACGAAAGAGAAAGAGCTTAAGAAAGAAGGAGAACCTGGAAGCTCACTGAGCACACCCACGCCTGGCTGGCGGCAGGGGGAAAGATAAAAGCGAGAGCTGGCCCAGCCGGGAATGGCCACGTGGGGTGGGAACGGAGCGGGAATGGCATGGCTGTGGCGTGCCCAGGGCCACCGGGCATCCGGGCACGGCTGGTCCCCCCCTGCCTGCCACCCCGCTAGAGCTCCTGCCCGTTGTCACCATCACCTCGGTGCGGAGGCGCTCGTGAAGGAAACTGCGCCGGGCCAAGGTCGCGGCTGAGGTCAATAAATAATACATGACAATTAATCTTAGAAACCTGCGACTCGGGGGAGAAAGGCGAGGACACTGCGGCTCCTGGGCTGGGATGTCAGGCGGATGCTTTGGCTCCATGTCAGCCCAGGCAAGTCAATGAAAAATAAGCCTCTGCTGGGATGCTGTGAGTCGATGGTGAGTCACTCGGTACGGCTGGCACGCTCCCGGTGCCCGCGGGTGCTGGGTGCTGCCGGTGCCCTCCTTGGTGTTCAGTGGCATGGGCTGGGGTGGGGGGGGGTCTTATCCCTTCTCCCCCACGCGTGCCCAACCATGGGAGCCACGCAGCCTTCACGCATGCCAGCTAGCTGTGAGCCCGCTGTGCTGGGGGATTTCAGTGATTGTTTGTCTTTTACAATCAATTCCCATTTGAGATGTTTTAAAATGTGTAACTGTCTCCTTGAGACTACGGCATTCAGCAGGTGGTAACACTCAAAGCTTTTTTTTAATCTGTAGTAAGGATTTACAAAGGAAACCTTGACTTTTAGATTGATTTTTAAATAAGCATATATTTAGCTGTTAGTGCTTGAAGTACATATTGGATTATATTCTTCTGCAAACAGAATATTCTAATTGATCTTGCTAATAAATAATGAAAGCCAGCCCTGCTACATATAATTCAAGGTTACGCTGCATTTGTACCAGCAGTGCTGGGGAGTTTTTTAATGCTTAAAAGATTATTTCTTTAAAAAAGAAAAAAAAACCAGCTCTGTGTGTGTGGAGGAAGACTAAATGCTGAGCTCTTTCTCTGGAATTTCCTTTTGTTATTTCCTAAAATGTAATTAACAAGTGTCACCCTACGAGACCCTCATATACATACAGAACTGAACTTGAAAGCTTTTCATCGTCCCCCGTGGCTGCCCTCTCAGGGGTGGCTGCAGGCAGGGGGGCACGGCTCAGCCTGGCGTCCTGCGTATCGGCTGCCACGGCTGCTGGGGAGGGTGATGGGGCCAGACCCCTCCTGTCCACGTGCCATGTCATTGGGTACAAATAATAACGGCAAGTCTGCAGGCGCCATCAGGAGGAGGGCAGTGCTCGCTGCTGGAACGTGAGGCCGGCTGGAGAATCAATTTTAATGTTCAGCCTCGTATCGATTGGTGCCGTGATGGGTCGCTGGGCTGTGGCATGAGCAGCTTCAAGGAGCCTCCGCTCTGGGACAGGCGTGAGTGCCTGCACGCCCAGGGTGTGGAGCTGCGGAGAGGAGGTTTGGCACTGCACAGGGAGGGGGTCTGCATGGAGCTCTCTGCTCTAGCCTCTGGGACAAGCCAGGGCTCTGTCGGGGTATGGGGAGCGGGGCCGTCCCGCCCCCAACTCCTACATCTTGCTGCAGGTGCTGTGCAAAGCACATGGCCTGTGTGGCTCAGCTGGGCTGCTCCAGAACACAGTGACCAGGGGTAACTTTTTGGGCGAGTCAGGCATGGCCATGAGTCTTGATGCTGGTGCAAAACAGCCTTGCTCTGTCAGCTTGTGTCCTGCTGCAGACATGTTCTGGCGAGCCCAGAGACCACCCTTTGCATCGGCTCACCAGCACCCAGCAAATGACCAGTGACAGAAAGGCCGTGCGGAGCTGGGTGACTCCAGGGAGCTGGGTTATTACGGTTTGCAAATGTTGTGCAGGTTCTCAGCTTGTAGAGCAGGCATTAATCACTCAGTGACATTGCAATTACCATACAGGATAGGGCATTTATTTGGCATTTAACATGTAATTAGGGGAAATAACTATTTCTTCCCCGTGCTAGGAAAGCGCACGTTGTAAATGGCCGGACTGGACCCGGTGAGGTCATGCAGCTTCGCCGCATTGGCTTTGCCACAGGGCAAAGAGGTTTTTTTGTCCAGCTAAGGTGAAGTCTGCTATTAAAGCTGACATTCCTAGCAGTCATCCCTGCTCTGCACAAAAGCCTTTTACCTCCTGGAGTGACAGCAGTGACCGGGGCGGTGGGGAGGGCATGATGCCTTGTCCGTGGTCTTTGTGGGGCAGGTCCCCATACACAGTGTCCTGCCTTTCGGGGGTGGACCACAGGTGGATGCCCAGGGATGCAGACAGGGTGTCCCTGTATTTATGTAAGGTATTGGTATGTGGGGTTTTTTTATATATATATATGTATGGTGTTTCTCCTGAATAATTGTAATGTCCTCAGCTTCCAGACTAGGACAGAGGCCAGCTAGGCACCCAGTAAAGGGTTCTGTGCAGTTGTGCGGCTTTATCCTTTGCTTCCTGATGACTGCTTGAGGAAGGGAGAGATCTCCAGGGACAGGGCAGCCATCCCAGCCTGCCAGCTGGGCAGGGCTGGAGGGATGGTGTGATGCAGAAGTCTACACCCAGTTCTGCCCCTCTGAGACCAGCAAAGCTCTCAATTTCTGAGCAAAATCCTCCGTACGCTGGGGGTTGGACCTGCCGCTCGCTCCACTCGCTGCTGGGGACGGAGCAGCAATCTGTGGCTGCACCCGCTTTCTGCTGACCCACTTGCTGCCATCCTGCTGCCACTGCAAGGAACCATCCTTCAGCAGAGTCAAGAGCAGTGCTCGAGGATGAGCCAGCGCGGGTCTTCCAGACAAGCGGAGACGTTGCTATCTTCCTGTTCCCGGAGGCAGCTGGCAGCCACTCTCCCCACCAGCTGGAGCGATGACACCACCAGCCAGCAAAGGCAGCATAATATTCAAGAGCTGCTGACACCTCATGGGAAACTCACTTAAAGACATTTTATTTAGACGTGTGTCCATGAAATTTTCTGCTTCTCTCCCCCTTGCTCCATACCACAGAGAACACCCCCCAGGACTGCAGGCGCCTTGCTGGGCAGAGTCCTGTGGCTCTTAGCAGGGAGAGGACAGGGATGGAGAGGCAAGTGCACAGAGCATCCGGGGCCCTTGTGCTCCCTCCTACCTTTGGACGGCTGCCTGCACACGCTGGGTGCTGGGAGCAGTCTGGTGTGGAGCAGCAAGGGCCCGTGGGCTGTTCTGGGTGGGTGTGCTGGGCAGGAGCCGAGGAATGGGCATGGTGGGAGAGTCAGGTGAAGAGGACAGATGGACTCTGCTGGACCTGGGCAGGACAGAGGGCTGCAGCTGGTGGATGTTTATTAGAATCACAGAATCACAGAATCTTAGGGGTTGGAAGGGACCTCAAGAGATCATCGGGTCCAACCCCCCTGCCAGAGCAGCAAAACTACTCCTCACAGTTTTGCCTCATATTTGTTCTAAGAACTCATGCGGAATATGGATAAGAGTGTGCAGGGAGCTGGGATAGGTAATGAGAGCAGAGTCCTGGGAGTGGGAACCCCTGGGCTGTAATCACACCTTGGGGAGGGAGCCGGTCCTGGGGGTGCTGTGAGATCTCCTGGGTTGTGTGTGCTGCCTCTGCGCTTCCATGCTGTGGGACGCAGGGCTACTGACTTCCCCTCTCCATGGATCTAATTGGAGCTGCCTCACAGGCGTGTTGTATGAGTCTGAGTTAATTAACGCTCATAAAGCTGCTCTGCATCCTTAGAGAAGAGCAAAGTATCATAGCTGCTGTTACGATTTGCTAGGCAATGCAATTAGTTTAATTTCAGAAAGTCCTCAGCCAGCCCTTTCCCCAGCCACTGCACTGTCCCTGTCTGTGCACTGCCATGTCCACAGAGAGCCAGGTCTCGCTGTCTGCCAGGGAGGAGACAGCAGCACCCTGTGTCTGCTCCCTGTGACCACCTCTTCCCCCCTCCAGCCCTGTCCCTGGTTCTTGAATCATCCCCAGTTGTCACCTTTTGTCCTGTTAACAGCCTGATGTCATTGCGACCTGTGCCTCTGGTCACAGCATCCACCAGTGATGTCATGAGCAAGCGGAGAATAAAACTCATCCCATTTATCTTCAGCTGTTTACCTCAGTGTGAGCTCTGGGGATGCCAGTGTCTCTTCTCCGGCTGCAGAGGGATCTGGATGACACCCTGGTACTACAGCCCAAACCTAGTGCGAGGCCAGAGGAAGGGTGTGAATCCAAACTAGCCTCTGCCCTGGTGACATCTCCTTTTTCCATGCTGCCTCTGGGCAGCAGATGTGTGGGACAAACTACCTCAGGCTACCTCCTGTATGGCTGCAATGCTCCCATGTCCCAAAGACAGGCGAAAATCAGGGTGTACTGGGTGACAGAGGGAGATGTCCCTCCTTGCAGACACTCCAGCATCACCCAGAGCTGCAGGAGGTGGATCACAGTTTTTGGCAGGAGACCTAAAATGGGTAAGGGCTGTGAACCAGAGTGTTGTGGGCTGTATGCCTGCCTCACCGGGAGTGCTGTAAGGGCAGGGAGTGTTTAAACCTCTCTGGCACAAAGAAAGTGGGGTGCACATTGCCGGGGAGTGCTGCAGCTCCCAGAGCTGGTTTGCAGCCGTTCAGCCCAGCCACACGTGTTTGCAGGATGAGGGGGGTGCCCCTCACCATGCACAGCCCCTCAGCCCCCTCAGGCCCTTCTAGTTAGGCCTGAAATAATGAGATTTCTTGCTCCTCTCCAGGCTGCCCGGGGAAGAATGATGCCTTTCCTGTTGCGCCCATCTCTGCACAAACCCATCCTTTGTTACCAGCTCTTTTTTTCCTCCCAAGACATGAAAACTGAGGCCTGTCGTCTTTCCCTCTACCTTTGCAACAGATGAAGATGTCAGGGAGCTTGACTAGCTGTTTAAGAGATCTGCCATTACCTTTTTCCTCCTCCAATTCTTGAAATCATTTCACAGGGATCCAATTTTCTCTTTCATATTCACTCCTGCAAACAGATTTGAAAAACTCTTTGTTAGTTGAAATAGTCTCTGACATGTGCTGCTGTATTTCTTTTTGCTATTCTAATTAGCCTTTTAACTCAGTGCTGCTTGTATTTATAGATGGCTAATCCTCCCTCTTCAGTCCTCCTCCTCCTCCATAGCAGAACGTTCCCACTGTTTAAAAGCCGTTTGCTCTTTCCTGTTTTCTGTTTCCCGGCTCCTTTGCTATTGCTGTTTAAACACTCCAGCTCTTGACTGAGCTTCCTGATCAGACGCAGGGTCTCCTTTGCTGCGGCACCTTTCCCTGAGTGAGATTCAGCTCCAGGCTGGCAGAAGCCTTTGAGCAGCTGCCTCACTTCTCTCCTTCAAGATTATTTCAAGACCGCCTATTTTGGGTCTTCGGCTCCTACCATCCGCTCCTGAAAAAATGGGCAACCCGAGGTGGGCATGGACGTGGACCTGGTTCCCTCACGCCTTTCTGGCTGTGCTAATGAGGGCAGGAGCCTCTTGTGTGTTTTTGGTAGCCAGGGTCTCACGTCCTGCCGTGCTCCGTGGCTGTGCAAGCCACAACCATCCAGAGCAACATCTTGTTCTGAACATCTCAGATTCCTCCGCTCAGAACAGCTTCTGCATCTGTGCAAAGGAAGAAACATAACCAGATTTGTGTCCCCATCCATCATCCTAATTAATCACTGTAGTTTAAAATACATTTTTACTTTTGGATGCTTTTATGTACTTAGAAGCTTGGGCGAATGGGTTTGCTGTTTTTCAGTAAGCCCTTCAGCTTATCATGGTGAGCGTGTTGCGGTTTCCCCAGGATGGGGGGGTTGTAAGCATGCACTTATCCCCCCAAAGCCAACAGGAGAGTACCCCATAAGAACCCTTTTTGCTGTGCCTCTAACCCTTGACTTAGGAACAATTCCCCTGCTAATGCTTTATCTCTGCATTTATGAAGCTTAAGATAACTCGGAGCTCTTCTGGAGCAGCGCCAAATTGTAGCATAAAATATCAAAACGTCTTGTATGGTGCAAAGCTTTATCTGTAGGCTGGAGATGTAGGGCTTTCCCTTTATGTGGCCCTCCTGCCAGAGCTTTTCATAGCATGGCTTCAAAGAGCAAATATGCAGGAGATCTGCTGGCTTAGCGCAATTCCTAAATGCAGATAAGGCTTACAGCCCTCGCGCCAGGTAGGAAGATTCCAGTGACAGTTAAATGTGCTCGATTGTGCAAATCTCTGGCTGTGGCAAGGAGAGATGGGGAGCACAGACAGATGGTCTGGCACAGAAAGCACGCTGGGAGCCTGCTAACACATGCTTTCTAAAAGGCGCTCTGATTGTCTCGTGGCAGAGTCCTTTAAAGGCATGAAGGTGAGCATCACAGGAGCCCTGACTCCCCAGTCACACTGTGCGCTGGGCCCTTCCATCACAGGTCACTTTTCACAAGTCCCTCAGCACATCCTCTTTCTCCGGGGTGAACTCGAACAGCCTTAATGTGGGGTAGCCACACGAGCATAACTAACTAACGCTGCTGAGCTGAAGAGCATCCCCCCTGTAGAAGGAAATGCCCTCAGTGGCAGGGAGCGGTGGGCACGGCACGGCATCAGGCGTGATGGGGCGACCTGGGCACTGCTGCACCTAAAATCTGCCCACAGGGTTGTGTCTGTGGTTGGGAGAAGGAGTTCCTCCGCACCGAGAGCTGGAGCATCCATCCCAGTTCAGGCTCCAGTGGGGAGGAGAGAGCTGCTGGGGAGGGAGAAGCGCAGGGAAGAGGAGAATGTTTGAATACAAGGCAATGCTGAGTGTGAGGTGAGGAGTGTGTATTTGTCAGGGGCTGACGAGAAGGGAAACCAGGACTTTCTTCCTAATACCACATTTTTAAATGTGCTTATCTGTTACTGCTGAGTTATTTGCTCCACATAAAATATTAGTCCTTGTCAAGATATATCTCTCCTGTGCATAAACTGCATATTTTGATGCCTTGTTTCTTTATTCAATCTCTCTGCTCCCAAAAATTCATCTCCATTTTATCATTTTCTCAATTCTCTGCATGTTTGTATGGCGTTCATGAGATAGCTACAGCATTAATCCTCTGCTTTGGGAATCTCACAAAGCCCCAGCTGAGGAGAGGGGCTTGCAGTGTTGCCAGTCACCAGTCTCCTCACCAGCATCAGGGTCCCCACAGCAGGATGTAGTACCAGTAGATGTGGCACAGAGAAGCAGATGTGGGTGGGTGGCAGCTTCCCAGGGACCCTCAGGTTCGGTCCAGGAGTGGTGCTGAGAGGCTCAAACATGGTCCTGGCTGGAGGCACAGAGACCAGCTCGCTCCATCTCAGTGGTGCACTGGGGCATGGTGATGTACCATGGCTGTCCTCCTCTCTCCGAGGACAAAGTACCAGAAGAGTGAGCCTGAAGGAGCACACAAAGCATAGACTGCTGGCATCTCTCTTACTGCTGCTTCAAGGAAACCTTGGCAGGCGCTGGTGACAGCCCTGAGTTTCACAGTTGTTTGCTAAGCAGCCAAGTGCTTTCCAAAGGACAACACTGCAGGATTCACCGTGCGAGAGGTCTGGGGAGCCCACCCTGACCAGCACCCATGCCTCCTGCCGACACAGCCCCTGCCCTAGGGATCTCTGCAGCTCTTGCTGTGAACACCCCCTCCCCTGACTTTGCTGACTGCAGCCTCTCTAGTAATTCTCCACTCCCAGGGGGAAAGAGTGTCCAGAGATCTCAGAGAAGGTTTCAGGATGAAAAATAACTTTGTTCTGTTTAAAACTGGGTCATAGCACAGGAAAAAGTTTTAAAAGATAAAGCAAGGAAGCCCACTAAGGTCATATTTAGCTACCAGGTTTAGCCTTGGCTGCTTAGGTGTCTCAGCTATCATGGGACTCTCCAACTTCACCGCCTCAGCGTGGATGTGATACCCTGACCCCCCCCACCCAGCCCCCTTCAGATCTGGCATGTCAGCACCTTGTGTCTGGCTTTGGGGTATCACACGGATGTGGAGGAGGCAGGATAAACCTTCCCTGCCTCTCTTCTCTGGGCTGATGCTGCTCCCAGGCCTTCCCCAGCCTCCCCAGATCCACCTTTCAGTCCTTCCCCCATATAGCCATTCCCTCAGCCGGTCTTCCCTGCTCACAGCCTCCTTAAAACCTTGCAGTAAAACTTTACACATCATTTATCATGAGATGTATTAACGGTACAAACAATCTCTTAGCTTCCTTTTATCTCAGCATGCCCACCATGTGGTCTACTCATGACTATTAGCAGCACAGATGACAGACTAGGCAGCAAGAGGATGTTTTCTGATTTGCTTTCCTCACCCCATTATATTGGGGGGGGGGAGGTGTGTGCTGCTACCAGCAGTCTAATCTGAGAACAGACTGGGAAGAAGTTATAGCATGCAAGGGGTTAAAGTTTTGTGTGTCATTATGCACAGACCAAGAAGATTTCTGTCCGTTTCCCAGTCCAGTCTGTATTTTTTAAGCATCATAAATCTGTCTCCTTGCAGCTAAAGCCAGCAAGAAATCACGCCTCACTGTGTCAGTCTCCAGTCAGTCTCTTGTCCTGATTTAAGCAAAACCATGCAACTGGTTGCTACTGTACACGAATGCAAAAGCAAATGCCTCATCTGCTATGCTGCTGGTGGTTCTGCAATCATTAATCTAATGAAACTGATAATAACTCTTGGGGATGTGGTTCTGGGTGAAATCTCAACTCAACCAGAGACATGCTGTGCAGCCCGTACATTCAGGGAGTGATTTGTCATCTGCAGGATGGAGGTACCTGTAATGAGCAAGACGACTCCTGGAGAAAACGAGATGCTGTTTCTTGGCAGGGAGCAAACTGGGAAATGTTTGCTGAAGGGGCTGTGTACATAGCTCTGAACCTACAGATCCTGGGTGATCCCTGGGATGGGGACCGTCAAGCATGTCATCTGCAGAAGAACCTGAAGAGCCTGGAGTCTCACTGTCAAAACTGACCAGGCACCCTGGAGCCCAGGTCAGGCTGAGCCCAGGCCCCTGGTGTGTCAGCACCCTGTCCCAGCAGTGTGAGGTGCCCGTTTTGGGGGGGATTTACCATCAGAGGCCAAGGGAAAATGCCACTGCTCATTTCCATTCTTGCTCTCAATGAAGAATTGAGAGCAGCCAGCGGAGACGTGCTCAGGGAAAGGGTTTTCATTATTTTGCTCACATGGAAAGGTCTACCTGCTGTCTGGGGACGGTGCACCCAGATCTCTGTGGTGGCATCTTCCTACTGATCAGCCAGAGATGTACTTCCACACAGGGGGTGCTCGAGAATGAAGGGGCCAGCAATGGCCCAAGATGCCAGTGTGCAACCCCAAGGACACAGAGCTATAGCCAAGAGATCGTGCTCTGTTAAACATTACACCATTTTGTCTTCTTTACGGCTGGAGGCTTTTACAAGAACATGCAGTTTTTGTCTGCACTCCAGCAAGAGGAAGAAGGATGCTTATGATCCAGTGCTGGAGAAATTGGCTGACGATCAGAGATCTGTGCCAGCCCCCTTTGCTCTCCCAGAATCTGCAGCAGAGGATGCCTGGGAGCGCTTCTTAACCGTTCTTTTTGCCACAAAAAAAAAAGCTGCTAAGTCAAAACCTAAACAGTTTGCAAACTAAAGTTGATTTTGATGAACCTTCAGATTTTAAAGTGTTTGGGGGAAAAGTTCCGTTGTTGACAGAACACCTTCTTTCAGCTGCTCTAGTGAACAGGTTTGAAAATGAGTCAGAATTTGGCGGCTTAATTACATCAGCCCTAGGATGTGAGAAAAAAAGACAAAACTAATAGGGCTGAAATCTGTGAAGGCTGCATTTCTATAGTCCCCAAATAATTCACTGAAAGATCATGACATTTTCCAAGAAGTGGATATTTCATCCATATGGAAAGAGGTTTGGATGGTTCAAAATCTCTTCAGGAGGAGAGAGCCTCTCTTGACTGATCTGTAAACCAGGACTTCCTTCCAGACAGCCCTGAGAGGTGTCGGTACGAACCGGGCAGGCGCTGAGATAGAGCAGGAGCTGATTTCAAGCCATCCAGCCCTTTGTGTCCAGAGGACCCGTGCTCCCCAGCACGTGCCCACCCATGAGCATTGCCTATGGAGACCTTCCCAGGCGGCAGCTGCCGGTGTGGATAGGGCCCTTAATGTATGGAAATTCAGTCTCCCTCCCTTCGTGCTTGACCTCCCTTCTCTGTTCAGGCTTGTGAAGGGGGTGAGTGATGTGTGCCAGTTTCTGGGAGCTCCCCCCAAAGACCTACCTAGTTGCTGCTGCCCCATTTTAGCTGCTGCCTCCACAGAGAGACCTCCTGGGATGATGCTGGTTATCCTGCAGGTTTTATGCACTTCCAAGGGGGCAGAGGGAGGGAAGTTTATGGCTGCATTTATGAGGAGCATGAGATTATCTGCATACGCTGGAAAAAATCACAGAGGCTATATAAAGAAGGGAAAGTACCATCCATCGGCAAATGGAGTGAATTGGTATTAGCCTGCAGTCAAAGAGGATCTTAAATTATTGTTGTCTTTTTTTTGTGTTGCTGTACAGTAGTTTAAAGATAAAAGCCATCTGGGAAGAGTTCAGATAAGTTGTGGGGGGAGCCAGGCAAGCTTAGATGCACTGGCTGCAAGGTGCTGGAATGAACCTGCTCCCTGCAAGCGTTTCTGCTTTGCCTCCCTGGGTTCAGGCTGGTAAAGCTGAGATACCCCAGGGTGGGGTAAGTCCTGCCCAGGTGCTTCAGCCTTTTTCCCCATGGTCTGTCTCCTGTCCCAGCATCTGCCTTTGCAAAGCAGCACTGTCTCTGCAAATCTGCTGACTGCAGCTGCCTGTTGGAAACACCTGCTCATTAAGCAGAGCTGGCTATAAATTCACTTTCTTTCCTTAGAGTGTATTATCATTGCACTTTCCCCAAAATAGGAGCTGCAAGTCCTGATCAGAGGGCTGCCGGCTCATCTCCATCTCCCCGTTGACTGGGACACCTTCTCCACCGCTGGCACAGACCAGATGAGGTGTGTGCTCCTGGTCTTCCAGCACTGAGACGTGCCATCGGGCATGCAGTGAGCCCCTTCAGGCTGCCCCCAGGCCCAGAGAGGTGGCCGAGATGCTCAGGTGTGAAAGCCCACCCAGCAGAAGAAGGGGGGCTGCGGAACCCCCTCCTACCCGATCGCGGGGGTGCAGTTAAGGAGCTTTGCCCAGCCCAGAGCTGACTGCAGTAAGGCTAATGGAGCAAAAAGCCCTTAAATCAGCTGGCCCCTGCTTGGTTCTGTAACTTAAACGTGGGTTTATTAGAAATAATGAATTTAGCCTGCAGCAGCATGGCTGTTTGTGCAGGAGCTGGCATGCGATGGCAGGGGAGCTGGCAGCGCTGCGTGCCAAGGAGCCCAGGAGACCAGGACCCCCGGCTGCTGCCCGGCCCTGTGGAGCCCAGGGCTCAGCCCTGCAGGGATGGTCCATGAGCATCCCTCCCTCCAGCCGTGCCGCTGACTGCTCTCCAGCGGTGCTGGGTGCGTGTCCAGTGTTCAGCCCTGAGGAGCAGTGAGCTCTGCGGGGCATGCATGATGGGCAGCACTCTGCCCAGCATGGTCCCCTCTCCATGGGCATGTGTGGGGAAGGGCTCAGGCAGCATTGCTGGCCTTGGTGCCCCTGTCCACAGTCATTGCCTGAAGGTGTGAGTGTCATGTTTGGACCTTTCCTGGGAGGAAGTTTCTGGCAGCTGCTTCCCAGGCAGTTTTACACCAGTCCAGCGGGCATTAGCAGACAGGTTTGGCCCCATGAGGACCAGAGCAGTTTTACTCTGCAGCACCAGGCATGATCTCTGCCTGCAGCAAGGGTCAAGCAGGCACCAAAGGCTCCTTTACCAGGGCACAAAACCCAAATGAAAGTGGTGATGGCTGCAGAGCCCTGGCAGTGTTTTGTGGCCAGGGCAGTGGGGGCACTAGAAGCACTGCTTGTGCGGAGCGCTCAATAAAGCCAACAACCTGCAGCACTCTTCCTTTAAGACCTTTCCAAAAGGGAGAACCCCCCGGGACCAGCCCTGGGGTGAGGCGCTGGGGTCACAGCTCCACGCAGGGCTGCGGCACTGCCCTGGGGGTCTCCAGGCTAGTAATCGGTCCTCCCAGCAAGCCAGCAAGCTGCAAGGCATTACTGTAATCTAGTCTGCAGGAGATAAAAGCATGAACAAGCTTTGCCGAGTCAGACAAGGATAAGCACTGACAAAGTCTGGAATGTTTTTTCAAATGATAATGGCTCTCCTTAATAAAATGCTAAATGCAACACTCTGTCAGGGCTGAAAGCAGTGGAGAGCAAAGGCTGTGCGGCCATCCTGGCCTGGGAGCGCTGCCCAGGCAGGCCAGCCACAGCCGGGCTGATTGCAGGGGCTTGTAGGAGGTCACAGCATTGACCTGGCAATGCGGGGAGGCTCACCCCAGCTTTGGCTCAGCTGGCACGCACCCTGGCACTCATTGCCTCCAGCTCCTCACCAGGAGCCTGCTCCCACCCTCCCTCCAGCAAGGAGCCAGCTCTTGCTGTACAGTGCCTGTGTCAGGCCCAAGTACCCCCTTCTCCAAGTAACACACAGACTTCTCCTGCCCCTACATGGGAAGCTCTGCCCCAGACCTGCACCGGCCTTGCTGGGCCTAAGTCACCGCCTTGGGACTAGCAATGCTGGAACACAGGCTTAAATCAGGCTGGACAGGCATGGGGGAGCAAGTCTTTGAGAAGCTGTATTACTGATTCCCTGATGGCTTCAAAATCTGTCTTTGTGTAGCGCTGCTTTTTGCATTGCTTGCATTCACACAGCAGCTTGAGGGGAGTGATAAGACTCATGAATATGTAAATTCTTCTCAGAGGGTGGGAGGGGGTTTGCTGGGACCTGGGGAGTTTTCCTGAAATGCTCCTGTCCTGGCATACTTTGAGCACCACATCCAGAAGTAATGGGTGATTTGGGTCTGAAACCATCCCCAGTGTAAGCACCTGCACCGGCCATGCCCAGCCCTTCCTGGGTCTGGGGAGCCAGCACAGTGCTGGAGCAGTGACTGAGAAGTGACTGGGCAGGATCCTTCTCAAGAAGAGAAGAGCAGGGACCCAAGGAAGCACCTGAGGGCGATGGGGCATTGCCTGTGCAAAGGCACCCAGTTTTCCACCAGTCACTGTGGGGCCAGGGTGCACCACGCAGTCTGCAGGCATCTTTTGCTCAGTGTGCATCATCCCACCAGCAGTACTGCCCAGCATCACGCTGTTTGCCCAATGCAAATGAAGTGGTTTTCCAATTTCTTGGCAATGAACACTCCTCTTCCTGCTAATCTGCCTGCCAGATTGAAGCTGAACTTCCCGTGCTCCTCCAGACGTCTGCCCAGGAAGTGGGCAGCAGCCAGAGTCTGCAGCTCACCACGGCTGTGTAGGAACCCTAGTGCAGTTGGGGCTCAGTGTACACCCATGCCAGCTGGACTTGGTGTGCCCTGGGAACCCCCACTGCTGCTGGCCCAGCTTAATGCTGCCCAGGTTTCCTGATGGCCCCTGGGCTTGGTGCCAGTCCCAGTCCCCAAGCCTTCCAGTGCTGTGGAGCCCCCAGTCCCCAGCCGTGGGGAACCACCACCACCGCTGGGCACTGTGCTCAGCACAGTTGTTTGTGACGCTGGGAGGTGCTGCTGATTTCCACTCCAGACTGCTCTGCATACATCCACTGGTTATTGATCCCTCTAAAAATCTTTAAAGATTAACTTCTGGGAACAAATATAACATCTCTATGGAGCGCTGGGAACAAACTGCTTTAGCATTCGGGTGGCTGCTCTGGTGCACGGAGACATCTGTTTGCAACAGGACGCACAGAGCAAATGATCTGTCAGTGTGTGAGGGGACGCGTCCTACAAGCGGCTGCCTCCCCTGTGATGGCAGGTAAAGGTAACCTTGCCATCCACTGCAGCTGCACGAGTCGCTCTCCCAGACTGTGTTAGTGACACTTGTTACTACACCGAGTTCCTGGCATGTGCTGTAAAATCAGCTGGTGTCTTCTCTGTTTTTGACCTCCAGCATCATGACAGGTAGGGCACAGCCTTCTGGAGATGTTGAGGGAGCAGCTGAGGATGTCCCAACCTTTGGATTAATTTCTTCCCACAGCTAGGGAGAACCTTTTGGTTTCCATGATTGCAGAGCACATCTGGAAACGGGGCGTCTGGCTTTCCCATGTCTGGGCACTGCAGTGCAGGACAGCAGAGTTTACGTGGTTAAAGGAGGGGTGGGAGGAACACTGGGCACATTTTGTCATCTTGAGAAATGCACAGAGCACACGGTGGTGTGTAGCAAGTGGCTTTGCACAGCCCAGTCAGAGCTGTGCAGGTGATGTGGGCGGAGGAGAGGTGGGGTACCATGACCAGTGGATTTCAACCTCAGCAGAGGTCTTTAAGTTCAGCTGTGAGGTTCACTGTGTCTCCAGGGATCTCCTAGGGGAACACCAGTGCAGGTACAGGGAGGATGTCACTGCGGGTACAGAAGTGTTCTTGCACTCGCTACAGTGCACCCAAATTTCTGGAAAAGCGGCTGTAAAAATAGAATTTATCACTTGGGGTTATTTTATTCCTTCAACTTGGAGTTTTTGCTCTTTCAAAGGCTGGCTAGAGCCCAGTGTTCCTGCTCACAGCTGCCATGCAGGAGCAGGTCTCTGATGCAGAGCTGCGGGATGCTCCCGGTAGCTGTCAGGCAGACGCACAGTCTGCCAGGAACCAGTGCTGTCCTGACGCACTTTCTGCGAGCATCCACTCCCAGGCCAGGCTGCAGGTGTAACTCCTCCATAGACTGCAGCTACCCCTGATTCTGCCCTAAAATATTAACATACGCTCAAAGAGCATTCCAGGCTATTCAGCTGCTTTTATTCGGTGGGACTGGCAATTCCTGGGCGTCAGTACAGAGTGGCAGTGCTGTCCCTGTGCTGCACCCCACAGCAGCTGTATGCCCAGGCAGGGGCTGCAGCAGGTGCAAGCTCTCGCACCTACAGCCCAGCCTGGGAGCAGCCAGCCCACCAGAAACCAGAGCTGGCAGCTCCTCGCTCCTCTTGGGTTCAGCAAACAGCAGCCAACATGCACCGGACCGCTCCTGTGTGCTGGGAAGTCCACAGGTTGACAGTATGTGTGCACGGACTGTGCCCTGCAAAGGGGTAACCAGCTGCAAAGGGGTAACCTGCTGCAAAGGGATAACCTGCTGCAAAGCCCAGCCTGTGGCAGGGCAACAGAACGAGCGTGGAGACCTGGGTAGGAAATGCTCTCGCCTGGGGTGAAGCCCTCAGTGAGCACGCTGCTGCCTTGCCAGGCAAGCGGTGAGTGAGCACACCTTAACCCAGAGGAGCGAATAATCATTAGAAATCACTCGGTGATTGATATGAGGAAGAGCAAGTCAGTCATTGGGTTATCCTGTCCATCTCATGAGCCAGCATTCGTGCTTTCCCTCTGGGATATTTGCCAGGTTCTCTGACCTGCATCATGCCACGGAGTTTCCCCTTTTCCCTGGGATGACAATTCTCTGATTAACATGGTTTGCTGCCAGAAAACTTTCTCCAATATTCAGCCTGTGTTTTCTTTATGTTAATTTCTTGCCATTACAGCACCCTGATTAATTACTCTGTTTATGCCTCTAGAATATTTGCAGGCTGTTGCCATTGATGCAGGAACGCTTTATAGAAGACAAATGTCTGTAGATCTGTAATTGCTTAATGAAGTGCTGATAGACAGGAATCAAGAACATTTACTGTTATCTTGGGTTTCATAGGACCAATGAATGTCTTTGTGGTCTGCAAAAGACCTGGCAGTGCCCCAGTTTATGATCACCCTGTAGCCAGACTGGGCTGGCTCAAGCCTTCGGCTCCCTTCTGCAAAGCTCTTCCACAGCCAGTTGACTTTCCTGCCATTGCTTGGGCAAAGGGATATCTGTATGGGCTCAGGCCATGGACTCCTTGTCCCTGGGGACACTCTTTCAAAAATGCAACCCAGAAATGGAACAGGGCTTCTGTGTGACTTCATTGACTTGCAAATGAGGGTAAAAAAGTGACTGGGGAGATATCAAGTGGTGACTGCACGGGGGTCCAGATTCCTTGATGCATGCACTTTGCACTTCCTACCTGCCAGATGAACCTGTCAGTTCTGTGTCTGTTCTCCCAGCTCTGGCTGTGGATTTTGCTCCCTGGCACTCGTCAGTACCTCCTCCACAGACATGTAACGCTGTGCATCCCCAAGCGGGGCCTGAAATCCATCCCTTCCCACATTCCCCAGATTGCCCCATTTTCCCTTGTAGTATCACTGAGCCCCAGGTCCCTGCACAGCCCGGGTCAACAGGCACCCAGGTCCCTGCACACCCCCAGTCAGCAGAGGTGTGATGCCGGCACCTGGTCACTGTGAGATTGGTGGCATTTTGTGTGTCCGCCTGGGCATCTGCTGGTCAGAGGGAGCTCTCAGGAGCAGACACCAGCTCAGCTGAGACTTCTGCAGCCTCGAAATAAAAAGATGCTCCGAAAGGTCTTCTGACTTCCCTTGCAAGGCTCCCCTGGCTTCTCAAGTGAGAAGAAAAGGATCCATTAATGTTTCGCTTAATTTCTGTTTATCAAAGAAAAGAAAGCTTTTGTCAAGCATCAAAGCCAGGATTTAGGACACAAAGAAAACTGCTTTGCTGTGGACTTCTGAGAAACCAGAGGAAACAAAACAGTTGTTTGAAATTCCCAACTAAACTGATGAATCCAAAACCTGCAGTTTGTGTTTAGCCAAGCAGAAGAGGCTTAAGAAATTACCTGCCTGCTCTAAGCCTCTCTCCAGCCTGGAGCTCCATCCGGCTCTGAAATCCAGCGGCACCGAGAATGCAAGTGCTCAGTGTGGCAGGGAGCAGGCTGCCAGGGCCACAGCTGGCATGGGTCTGTAGCTGGAGCCAGACTCTCTGCTGGGGCCAGCGGCCTCTGGAAGCCTCAGAAAGCCCGGAACAGGGTGAAGCAACTGCAAAGGGAATGTAAAATAAACATGTGGCCTGAAGTCCGGATGTGCAGTTTGTTTTAAAACCTAATAACTCCAGATAATTGATAGTGGAGTGCAGTATTTCCAACGTGTTGGATTACGAGCGTCTGTCGCTCACAAGAAGCTGTAACCTTGAGCTATGAGACATTATTGGCAGTATTTAACAGAAATCTGTTTTCCATCATTGTCAAATCCCACTTCAATATACACCACATGAAGAATACTAAATTGATTTCTTTAATGGGAAGTGTTCTTCAGGAGATACCAACCTGTGTGGCGATGCATTAATAGGATTACAATGGAACCTTTTTATTTTGCTTTATTTTTTATGGAGATTTTTTTTTTAAATGGAGATTTCTTATCCTGAAATGGCCTGCGATATGCTCCTTGGCTGCACATGTTGCAAGGCAAGCTGCTGTGAGGAGAGCATCTTCCTCCAGAGCTCATGAACCTGGGACTGTTTCCATGGGGGGTCTGCCAAGCCTTCGCTGCAGGAAACAGCCATACCTGGGAAACAGCAGTGTTTGCCAAACACCTAAGAAATGCTCACCAGGCACTGCCACCCAGGACAAGGTGCTGCATCCCACTGGGATCTGGGAGCACCTGGCGTATCCCTCCCTCTCCTCACCCAGAGCCTATGAAGCTGCAGGCTATGGGACAGCAGTCCTTGGGGACAGCATGGAGAGGTGTCTGTAAAAGCTGAAGAGAAGTGAGCACAGGCACAGATCGGAGTGGGGCACGGGAGCAGGAGGCCCAGCACAGTCTGCACCCAGGCCTGCTCGAGGCCTGCTCGAGCTCCCCCTTGCCAGCTGCTGGCACGGTTTGTGCTGCTGCCATGGTGGGCAGTTACTCTGCAGTTCCCATTTTCACTCCTTTCCCAACTGTTGCAAGTGCTCAGAGCCTGATCTGCAGTGAACTGCATGGGTGGGCGTGTTGGAGCTCTGCCCAGGGCAGCCAGGGGAGGGGGCACCCAAATCAGGGGCACCGGCCATGGCTCCCGCAGGCAGCGGGGCAGCAAGGTTAGAGATAAGTGCAGGGATGTTTTGTGCCAGGCAGGGAGGAAGACTGTTTGCCTTCTCTGGGAGTGCAGGAGTACTGTAAGTGATAAGGTAATTACCTTCTTCAGTGTAAGCTAATTGACAGAGAGCTAATTGACTTTTTAAAAGTTGCTATTTCCCTTCCCTGGGCAGGGTGAAAGCCCCCGGAGCTTCTCTTGGATGCTCTTGCTGACGTGGTTTGAGCTCCCCCAGGAGCAAGGGGCAGATCTGAGGCTTGGCTGGGAGTCCTGAGCTGGGGAGGGAGGGGAATGCCACCCCCAGCCATACTGGGGGGGTCTGGCAGGCAGAGAGTGACACCTGTGCTGGAACAGGGGGTCTCTGTGGCTATAGCTTCAGCACACAAATGGTGCCACATTAAAATGTCTATGTCAGAGTCGTGGGCTGCTGTAAAGTAGTTCACCGGTCTGGCTGGCAAAGCTGAACCTTTACTGCGATCTGCCAAGGATTTATGTCTGTAAATAGAGGGGAGGTGTGTAGGAGGTGTAACTGGTAACTGGACTGTGAAAGGTGGATCCTTCGCAGGCTGAAGGCTTGCTCCTCGCAGTGGCTGTGCATCTGCCACGGGTCATTGCTGCCCATCGCTACATGGAGCTGTGGCTGCGGAGCTTCCTGGGGCTGCACTGAAGGACAGTGTCAAGGCAGGGAAGAGCCACTGGCGTCCAGTCGCCCCTCAGCCCTGCAGAGCCCAGGGACCCCCCAGCTCCAGTGCAGACCCAGGCCAGCAGGTCGTCTGCCCTACAGAAAACCGTCGGAGTCAGCTGGATGAATCGGGAGCGTAAAAGCAGCCCGGTGCACAAAAGGTCCTGATGCTTGGGGTTTGCAGGGCCACCCCTTGCAGCACCAGCAGAGAAGGCAGAGGGAGGCTGTGGTTCTGTACCTGCCAGACCAGCAGTGAGGGAGGGAAGGGGGGGCATAGGGAGAGGCTCCTCCTGAAGCTGGATGTGTCCACTTTGGGGACATGCTCACTGAATGCATCTTTGAGCAACTGCCACTGCTGGATTGTTTGCTCTCTCTTCAGAGACACACAAACAAACACATAAATATTTCTCCCCAGTGTAAAATGAGGATTCTAAACCTCCAGCCCAATACCAAAACTGTTTACTGCTCCTTGGTGGTGACGCATCTTCCCACGTGTATCTTTTGGAGACTGACAGCCTGTTTGGAATCCCCAGACCCCACAGAAATCCCAGGATCCAAGCTCAGCTTCTCAGACCTTGCCTAGCATGCACCATTTCCCAGCCTTAAGATTACAGTTTAACCCCTCAGGAGATCCGATGGAGATAGTGAGCAGAGACACTGTCAGCAGATGAGCAGCTCCCCCACCCCCCTTGCCTGCCTTGGCCTCACCTGACCCCTGTGATGGTACCTGCCTGCATCCTTCACTGCATCCTGGCAACCCCACCCTGCCCTGGCATACCCTTCCAGGCTGTTGAGCGTGACAGTCAGTGATACTGTTGCCATGACAACTCCCCAAATCTGCTCTCTCACTCTCGGAAGCCACCCAGGCCTCACACTGCCCCAGGGGTGCTCTGTCTCTGCACTGCACCCCCTCCCCGGGGTGGCGGAGGCTTTGCCCACAGGTGCCTGCCTCTGGCTTTGGTCAGTAGTTCTCATCCTGCTGGTCCTGACGGTCCGGCTGCGGTGATGGGGAGCAGCGGACACCCATCACATCTGGAAATACCAGAGTGGACAGCAAATACTTGGAGTCTGAAAAAGTGGCAGGAGGTGGTGGGAAGAGCTGCTTGGCCTCACAGTCTGCTGCTCCCTTGGGGCACAGGGCATGCGTGGGCCATGCAGCAGTGAGCTGTGGTCTGACAGGGCTGCCCTTTGGGGACCGGGGCTGCTGCTGGGACCAAGCAGCTTGGCAACTAGTCAGCAGCGGGGTCACTGTGAGTGCCTGGGCTTCAGTGGCTTTTGGGAAGGGTGTCCCTGCCCTGCTGTGTCTCTGGTGGCCCACCAGGCCATCATGTGTGCTCATCCTGGCTGTGGCTTCCAGCCCTCTCCATGCTCCCCAGCTCACAGCTGGCTGGGATGCTGTGTGAGTGCCTGCCCACAGGCAGTGGGGACCGGATCGAACCTGTGCATCGCTTGCTGGAGCCAGCAGAGACGCCTCTTCCTTAGAGCAAGGTATTCATGACCGGTCAAATAACACAGCAACATCTAACGGGATTACCTGCCTTGCCCGAGGTGTTAAACATGCAGGTGGCTTTGTCCCGTGCTAAGCGCAGCGAGCGAAAGGGCAGAGCTGCCGAGAGTCCTCTGCAGCAAAGCCTCTCAGAGGGCAGGGAGTCAAACGGAAATAATGGCCTTTCCAGAAGAGCTGGGGCAGTGTCGGGGTTTATCATTCCCAGCAATGTGAACAAGTTCCCTTGGGAGGCTGGTGCCTTCCCAGCAGAAGCTGCGCGGGCAGAGCGGTGCAGATAAGCGGTATCAGCAGGGCAGCACAGAGCCATGCCAGCCCTGCTGTGCTGGAGATGTCCTTACCCACAGTATGCGAGGGACATTCAGCTGTGGAAAGACACCCTCCTCACTGGACAGGCGTGCTCTCCAGGGCACATGTCGTGCCACATTCCCTGCTCAGGGCTCGGGGCCCTGGCTGACTGGGAGTGCATCGCCCATCAAACAGCACCGATCCAGGCTCTGCCTTACCTGAAATGGCCCCAATGGGGTGCAAGGGAGACACTTCACAAGCACAATTAGGGTGGTACAGCTGTGACTCGGTGGCAGGGAAGGAGCTTAGCCAGGGTGATTCATTCCCTTGTACCACTGTGTGCTGCAGCGGGGATGCACGTCTGCCTCTGGCGCGGGACATGCTGACCCCAGCTCTGCTTCACAGTAACCCCAATTTCCTGGTAACATTCGGGAAACTTTCAGGTAGAGAAGGAGAAATGTTCACTCTTGGGAAGTTGGTGGTAATGCAGTGTCAGCCTTCAGGATCAGACCTGTGGACTTCGTCCCTAGCAAAGGGTAACTGGGGCAGGCAGAAGCTCGGGCAGGCTCTGGGGTGGCAGCAGAAGAGCTGCAGTGGGACGTGGTACACTGGGACGGCTGCCGTGGGCAGGACAGTGCAGAGGCAGGTGCAGCACTGCCCATTGGAATGAGGCCGCCCGTGGGACAGAACCCGTTTGCTGTCGAAGCTGTGGCCATTTTCCTTCCATGCAAGTTGGGGTTTTTCCCATTCCTGCCCAGCTGTGCTCCCCCACGGCTGCCGGCCCAGCCTCTGCACAGGCAGCACCACGCTCACGCTCCCAGCGCCGGGGCCCCCGCTCTTGGCAAGCGCTGGAGATTTTATTGGCTGTTTGCTAACGGAGTTGGGAATTAACATGATTATTTTGCATAGTAATTGGCAGCATGTGTGGCGAGGAGATCAAAATGCAGAGAAACTCGAAGTGAAGAGGTTTAGTGAAGCAGAGCGTTTGGGGAAGTTAAATGGTGTGTTTAAATGCCTTCAAACAATGGTGTGCAGCCAGGGTCCCCGCCACGTGTGTGACACATGCTCCCTGTGCGCCCTGGCCGGGGGGGAGGTGGCTATGGGGCGCCTTGCTGACAGCCAAGCAGCCGGCACTATTCAGGGGTACCGACCCGCGCGGCTGCCAGCCCGCTGCCGATGGCAGGCGCCCAGCCTGCCGTTTGGTATCCGCTGCAGACAATGGCAGGCGGAAGCTTTCCCTCCCACGGCGCCATACGGGGAGGCTTCTGTCACTGTGCCACCATGGGGAGAGGAATTGAAATGTGACAAGGCAGGTTCCTCTGAACCGCATCCAATACCCACCTAAGAATAGTCTCTCCCTCCCGAAGGGCAGCTGGTTCCAGCCCCAGCTCCACGCGCTCGCAGCACCCCCGTTCCCCCTCCTGCCTCCCGCAAACCTGCGGCTTGTAACCAGCTGCCCGTGGTCGGTGTGTGCAGGGCCATGGTGTCCTTTAGGAGTCATGCCAAGAGTGTGGTTCTTCTCCTTCAACCTAAATCTGCACGAAAGCACAAGTTGTGGATTTATTCACCATCTCCTTCCCCTGCTAATAGCAGGCCCTCTGCTCTGCCTGTAATGTCTGGGTGTAGCAGCCTTTATCAGGTGATAAACCTGGCTCGGTGAAGCCAGACTTTGTGTCAAACACCCTGTAATATTCTTGAAACACAGCCCCAGCAGTGCGCATCCTAACAGCAGACATGCAGCTCTCGGGATTAGGCGGCAGAGCCCCTGATGTCCTGTCAGTCAGGATATGGCAAATCCTGTACGTGCAGCACGGGGAGGGGGGGGAGCTCTGTTCAAGCAGCAGAGCGGCAGGAGCCTTCCTCCCTGTTTGCTTTCCATTGCAGACGTTTACCTTTGGACCAATGAGCTGGGAAGGTTTTCTTGCTGATTATAAGCCCAGCATTAGTATGCAGATGAAAATGCAAATCGTCCTAGATGAGACTTCCTGGACTGTGGTGGAAGTCAAGGATTTAATCTAGCCTGATCTTGGAAATAGTTTAAGCTCCTCAAAACATGAACACATAACCTGATGCAAAGATTTCATCTCAATAAACCTCCCTGTCAACAAGCTCCAGGAGCCTTTGTTTGCCTTAGCAAAGATGTTCAGGCAGAGGTGAAGTGCTTGGCATCGGTCCCCGTTGCCGAGAGCATCTCTGCTGTGCTGCCTCATCAGCACCCAGCCCCTGCCTCTGTCCTTGCGTCCCTCCATACTCCTGGGTTGTGCTGCTTCACCCCCAGCACCCCAGATTCCTCCAAAACACACCGACTTGAGCCTTCTGCCAGCTCCCCCAGGCCATCAGTGACCTTCCTTCACAGTTGTGGCTGCAAGCATGCGACCTTGGGCAGCATCTTCCTCTCTCTGCTCTCCATCTCACGTGGCTCGTGGGAAACCCCATTTTGTGCTCTCCGGGTCCCTTTCCAGGAATCCACTCAACCACCGACTGCAGATCAGGATGTTTACTCTGAGCTGTGCTGGAGTCCTGACTTGGGCGAATGAACCGCATCCCTCTGAGCTGTAGTATTTCATCATAAGAAATTAATTGACATCTCTGTGCCAGGTTCTGGGATTTCTTCTGCCAAACCCTGCCCGCTTCCCTTCCGCATAGAGGCCACAGCTGTGGAGGAGCCAACCGAGCCTTAGATTTTGATCGGAGCTCGCAGTGCCTCAGGTTGCCAGCTACGAGTCTCTGAATCCAAACAGAATTCATGGACTGCAAAGTCCATGCACTGCACTTGGGGCAGATCCAGTGGACACCCCGAGTCTGGGGCTTGCAGGGGTGGACACTTTGGCACTTCCCATGTGCAAGGTGCAGCTGCACCTGGCAGTGTGGCAGACCCACAGGCAGCCGCGGGGCAGGGAGAGGGTCTCCTCCTCGCTGCCCACGACTCAAAGAGCTCTTTTTCCAGGCTGCGGGCAGGGGGATGGGGAGGGGGGGGCAGGGGAGGACACAGGCCATGGGACTGTCTCTGTCCCCAGGGAACTACAGGGAAGGCACATAGGCATCTCCCATGCCCCAGCCTTCAGACCCTGAGTGCAGTCAGGCTGCGATTCTCTGGGCAGCAGGAGAAGGGCAGGCTGAAAGGGAAAGGCTCAGGCATGGTGGAAGAGCAGACCAACCTACTTGAAAAGTGAGCACTTAATTAGCTCTATGTTAAAGGTCCAGTCCCCAGGAACTGTGTGTAAGAGCTGCAGGGACAGGAAAACTTTAGCAAGAACAAGCTGGGAGACTGTGGGCTTCCCAGACCTTCCTTCCAGAGCTGGAAAGCCTTCGCACCAGCACCACGAGCCAAGAAATGCTGGCAGCGCCAGGCAGCTGAGCACAGCCCTCACTGCTCCATCCTTGCGCATAAATTACCTCAGGCTCTAAGCTAAACAAAGGGCCCTGAAATAATTCTGCATTTTAATAAAGTCAGTGTCCATGCCACTGTCATCCTTACAGAAAGGGAATTTGCATTTTTTTCTGCCAGCTCACTCTGTGCAGCCTGCTCACGCCAGAGACCAGCCCTGCCCCTGCACTCCCCACCAAGGACTAACTTAGGTTTTGTGGCTTAACCACTGTCACACCAGAAATGCAGGGCAGGGCAGCTCCAACCCTCAGGCTAGAGACCACCCTGACATCTGTCTAAGAAAGCTCTCTGAAACACTTCTGCAGGTGATTGGGCATCTCCCCTGCCTCCCCTGATGCTCTCCTGCAGTGCCCGGCAGCCAGGCTCACACTTGATTTACCCAGGAGCCAAGGGAGGAAGATTTGCCACTTGCACTTCTGGCTTGTGTTTCCATAAAATCTGGAAAGAAGCAAGCTGCAGTTTCTCACTCCCAAGGGAAAGGCATCCCTGGGCTTAGAGCCTGCCACTGCTGCAGACAGCACATGGTGAGCACCCAAGGGTGCTTCCCCTGCCTGGGACCCTCCGCAGTGCAGGGCACAGCCAATGCACTCGCTCCCCTGGCACTATCCCTTCACCCCTCTCTTCTGAGCCACCTCTGCTGGACACACATGGCGGGGGTTGTGCAGTCTGGAGGTCACTGTCTGTCCTCAAGGGACCTGAGACTGGGGCTAAAGCCCCAGTGTGGCCTGCCAGGGAATCGGGCTGCAGCAGGTGAAGGGCACCTGCCTGCTCCTGGGATCTCCCCCTTGTTTTGTCACAGCCCAGTGACTGTCCCCCAGCCCATGGAGCCCTTTCCCTTCAGCACAGGACTGCTATGAGCTGAGCAGAGCTAAGGCTGCCTGAGCAGCCACAATCTGCCAGAGCAACCTTGCTCCCCGGGCAGGATGGATGTGGGGGCTGGCAGTGCCTCCTGCCAGACCCCTCTCCTGACCCCCACCTCTGTCCTGCTCTCCCACTGCAGTGGCTGCACCGGGGTCTCCTGCTGCAGGGGAACGCCGTGATCGTAGCTTTCAGGATGTTCAATTACTGTCAGTTAATGATGATTAATTTACAATTAAGGGCCTCTAAAGGGTAGTGTGTGTGTGTGTGTGTGTGTGCTAAATAAATATTGATCTTTCATTTGTGGCCACGGATATATTACCCCAGTTATGGTAAACACAGCAGTGGCCTGAGCTGTGCTGCCGGTGGATCCCAGCCCCAGCGTGGGAAGAGCTGTGCCACGGCCCCCTGAGCTCGTGGGGTCTGTCAGAGGAAAACGGGGGTGCCAAGTGCAGGAGGGCTCAGCTCAGCCCCATCCCAGCAGGCAACTCTGGCTGCACAGGGCTGGATGAGGATGGCTTTGCCCACAGTGTTCCATATCTCCTGCAATTGTTTGGTCCTGTTTCCACTTGCAGAAAGTGTGTGAGAGCAGGGGGGTGCTGGGAGCTGGTGCCTTTCCTCTTGCACGGCCCCTAATTGGCCTTGTAAAATAAACAAACTGTCCAGACCCTGTTATGGTTTCATTAGCAGCTGGACAACTTAACAAACTCGTCACTGAATACACAATGTGCTTTTCAACCCAGTTTTGGCTGTGCTCTGGGTCCTTCCTAGCTGCCATGGTCACGCCATGGCCCATGCACGTGTGCCGCGTCATGTGCCGGTGGGAGGGCAGGTGCCCTCAGCACGCCCCACAAAGACACTGTCAGGAGACGTGACCTGGCACCTCTTGGGGTCTCTGGTGGGGTTTAGTGAAGGTGTGTGGAGCAGCCTCACCTCTGCAAAGATGCTCATTAGAGGCACCACGAGGGGATGAGTGGTGCAGACTCAGGGCTTTGACTTCTCAGCTGCCCTGGGTTTCAGCTGTGCCCTGCGTGAGCCCTTGCCCTCACTTGGCACAACTGGCTCCTTGACAAGAATTGCCACCAGTCCCCAGGACTCATTTTCTCATCCTGTCACGCATGTTTATAAAGTTTTCTTTATGCCAGCATGTTTCCTGACATCTGTCTGACTTTTCTGTCTGTAACGAGCACACTCTCCAAGATGTACTTTTCTAAAAATCTTCTGTCAGTGAGTTGTTTCTCTCCAGCTTTCCAATTGCATCACCGGTTTTAACTTGCAGCTGCTTTGTTGGGCTAGCAGTGGATATCTGTGCATTATCAATATTCACACCAAGATCCAGACTAAGCTTCTGGAGAGTCCTTCGTGCAACGTGCCACCGGCCCTCCCCAGGTGACCACCAGTTAAAGCACATCTGGAAATGATGGGTAAGGTGCTGCTGAGGGTCCCAATCTGAGGAACGTGTCCAAGTTGTCCTGCCTTCAGAGCTCCTGGTGCCGTGACCAGGGAATCACCAAGGTGAGTTACACTGGTGGAGGAAAACAGCACAGGCAGAGGTAGAGCATACAGGCAAGGGACCAGCAGCAGTGGGAAACATCATCAGGAAACAAAGTCAACTCCTTTGTGTTATTTTTCTCCAGAGACACAATGTTAGTGTAGTCACTGCTTCCTGCACAATGGCTACATGGGTACAGCCGTCCATGCCAATGCTTTTACATCCACCCAAATCCATGTGGAAGGACAATCAGAGGCTCTGTGCATCCTCCCACACGTCAGTGGGTGATGTCCACAGAACTGAGATTTTTTTTTTCTTTAACTTCCTTCTGATTTCCCAATCCCTGGTACTGGGAGTCTGGAAAAAACACCCAAACACAGCACAGCGATTCCCAAATAAATGAAGGCACCAACCAGAGCCAGCGTTTCCTGAATGGAGCTCAGCGGGCATTTCTGCATCACCACAGCACTCTTCTCCCATCTTGGATTCTTTTCCACTGTAGATGATTCAGGAGGCGGGAACACCATCCCAACCCGCCTCCAGCCATGTCCCCAGCAGCTTCTGGGCGATGCCTATTCCTTTTCCCCAGCACCATCCCTTGCCAGGAGCCAGTCTGCCTTCCCCTCTACAGTGCCTTTCTTGGAAGCAGGCTCCTGAGAAGAATCTTGTCTCTCACTTTCTGTTCCATTTGAAGCGTGGATTTAAAATGATGCTTTTGTTCCAAATGAATGAATTGATTCATTCAGAAGTGCAGTTTCTGTTTTTGAATCAGTGGAGCTGTTTATGCACATAGTGTCCATAAAACTGTTATTTTAGTCCTGACACTGATGCTTATGAATAAAATTTAGATCTCATTCAGAAGTACATTAGCTGTAGCTATTTGGCTTCTTGTTAAAGCATTAATTTTTATTGAGAAGTCTACATTGCCAAGCAGCTCCTTCTGCATCTCACAGCAAAACTAAGTACCTCAAAGTACAGACTTTGGTAAAACCAAATTACAGCATGTGCCCCTTCCCCCTGCACCCTTGGGTCTAAACATTCAGTGTGCAGCTGGTTCTCTTCTGCTCTCGGATCATGGTGGGGATGTCCCAGTTACCCTGGGTGAACAGGTGACACTGGAACAGATGCACCATTGCTCAGGAGAAGGCGTTCGGGGTCTGCTGGAGCCATCGGTAAGCTGGCACTGCATTGCTTATTCATGACGGACTGGATGTTGGGTGTACTGGAGCCAATTAGCTCTCCCATGTATTTATTGCACTTTTTTGCTTGAAGCAAGCTGTTAAATGTCAAAAATACTTTAGCATTTTAGCAGAAAGATAATTTTTTAATAGATTCCACCTACAAAAAGGAGCTGACTGGCAGAATATTAAACTCAGGGAGATTTATTTTTAATCCGTGCCTCCAAACAGCTTGAGATAACCATTTCTGCATTGCTCCTGGCTGATTAATACTGTTGTCCCTTGCCTGTCCTCCTTACTTGGTACTGTGGCAGCTGTGGCCTCTCACATCCCATTAACCTTGTCTGCAGAAGGGACACCTGGCCAAACCAAAGAATTAGCTCTTGTAATTAGGAATGTAAACATCACACTCTGCCTGCTAACATCCACATGTCCCATCGCAGCCTTCTCCCAGTGCTCCTTAGGGCAGGAGACCTCCAGCTGGGCTCTTCCCAGAATCAGCTTCACACACCAGCTTCCAATAGTTTCCAAATTAGGTGCCCTATAAAATAGAAATCAAATCACATGCAGCTTTGCTTCTTCAAGGACTAGGGTTGGGGTTGTGGCAGTGCTGCACCAATTGTACTCCAGAAAAAAGCAGCAGCAGTCAGTGTTTGCCAGGACTGTGTGGTAAGTCTTCTGCTCTTCCTTAGAGGGGGATAATTGACACCTGTGACTTGTGCCTGACACCAGCAGAGGAATTGTATGCCTAAAGATGGCCAAGTTTCTCTCCTGGCTCTGTAAGCTGGTTGCACAACACCAGCCCCATGTGCTGGGTGTTTCCCCAGTGAAGCTGCCTGGGGTGACACAGAGATACCCTCTTGCTACCTCTGCCTCTGGTTCTTGGTTTAATTTTTAGGCTAAGTAATATCAGTCTGTTAGCATCAGTAGTAACTCCCTGGTGCTGGATGGAGCAATTGAGTCATTGCTCATAACACAGTAGGTTCTGAAAATTAAGGTGACTTTATTTGTTTCTCAGTAATATAATGAGCTATTTTGAGTGATGCTAGATTTAATGGCTAAATCAATATGTGTATTTAGTGTTAGGCTTTATTTTAGCACCAAGTGACATGAGATAAGCAGACTTAGAGAGTGTTAATTGGTTTGTGTTTAGCATTTACACTAATCAGAGTGTGCAGTGCTGCCCAGGGCTCTTCAGCACTAGTAATTCTGTTTATCCAAACCAGGAATTGTTTACTCTATTGACTGGAGTGGAATCAGTCTGTTTTTTCCACTTACTTGAATGTTGTGCTGCATGTGTGAATTTAACAGAGTCCTGGCTAAATCTAAGCTGTGCTGCTCATCGTGTGTATGTGTATGGGGAGAAGGTGGCTAAACAAACCCTGAAGAAAACAAAACATTAACAGGCACCTGTACTGACAACTTGCTATGTGGGAGCTCCAGTACTGCACACAAACAGCACTTATTTTCCCTTCATGGCCAGCATATTTTTCTGCCTTGGTTTCAAGGCTGTGGGTAAGGGAAGAAGAGCCCATGTTCCCCTTCCCAGCTCGCTGCCTGCTGCAATCAAGACAGAGCTTCCGTCACCCCGCTTATTGGATGAATCCAGGGACCCTGCCAAACCCTCATCACCAGGGTTGCAGTGCTCTGTCTTCATGAACCAGACACAGGAGACTGGGTTTACTGGCCGAGATTCAAGAGACCAGCTCCACTGCCCTGCCTAGGAGCGATCCTGCCCGGGTGTGCTGGGTGGTGTGGACATAGCCTGTGGGTCTGTCCTGGGCACAGAAGCATGTGGTGTGCCAGAAGCTTCCTTTGCAGCCGTTGCTGAGCTGCCTGGCTGGGGTTCACGCCCATCTCACACTGATGGGAGCAGATGTCTGGGGAAGAGCCCACTGGAGCATCCTGAGAGCCAACGCCAGCAGCAGCACAGCCCAGCCAGCCCGCATGTGTGGCATGGCTGCCTTCGGAACAGCTTGGAAACAGCCTCACCACTGCCATGTTCCCATCACCTGGCTGCTCTTTAATAGAGCTGCTTTTGGATCATTTAACTTTTATCTAAACACTTGCTTCCCAGCTGAGGCCGTGGAGAATGGAGCTCTCACTTCCCGGGCCAGTGCTGAGCCCTGGAAATAGAGATATCCGTTGGAAGTGCTGACAACCCGTTCTGCCGCTGGAAGCTGCCTCCTGAGCCGTTCGCAGGCTCCATCCTCGCTGCAGCCCCAGCGCTTGCTCTGCTCCCCAAGCCTGTCCCCTCGCAGCGGGGGGCGTGTGACTTACGGACCGGCGGCATCCGCAGGGGTGTGCTCCCCCCGGCGAGGATGCTCTGTGGAACGGAGGGCAGAGGCCCCGCGGGCTGCCCCCGCTGGCTGCTCTGAGCTGTACCGAGAGGCAGAACGAGGTGCAATCCCTTTTGTTTTGCAGAGTGCTGTTTTATTGATTGCTGCCCAGCAGCCTGTAGCTCGGTGGCAGTGCCCCCCCCGGTGCCGCTGCCCGGGAGGGGAGCGCCTGGCTCTGTGCAGCGGGGGCAAAGCCTGGAGTGGCTGTTATCTGGAGCTGCAGCAGTGTTTTGACAGCTCCTGAGATGGACGTTAAATCACTTCTGCGAGGGAGAGTGAAGGGATGTCACTCGGGCTCAGGGAGGAAGCTCTGCTGTACCGATTGCACCGACTGTGTGATCCGAGTCAGAATGAGAATCATAAATCTTGATTATTCTCTGTCTCAGCTGATTTGAACCAAATGCCTTGGACAGGGATATAGTTCACATCTCACTGAAAACTGCAAAAAAACCTGATTAAATGTACAAACTGATATAAATAGCACTCTATCTGTGTTAATGCCCAAACTGTCACTGCTTGGGGAGAGGATCCTGCGTGGACAGGGCTCTGCCCCAGCCCAGAACAGCTTCCTGGGTCTCTTTCAGAGGTGGCTTTCTCCCCACTGCCATTTATTTTGGTACTTTGTTCCTGCAATGCTGGCTGTTATTATGATGCTGTCAGTTACAGATGGCATCTCTGATTCTGATTGCACTTTGGTTACAATTAAGCACCCTATAGAAAAATGGAAATGCTGGGTCATTAACATAAAGTAATAATAAGGTAAACCATTCAATTACGGAGGGGAAAAAACAGTTTGAATAATAAGGATATTGTATGCCTAAAAGACATTCAGATGCCAGTGTATTACCATTTTTGCATACATAATAAATGAACTTAAACCCCAAAATAATCGACTGAAGCAAATAAATAACTGTGCCCTCAGCAACAGCCTGGGTGGTGTCACTCCCTCCTGGGGCAGAGGAGCAGCCCCTGGATGGGAATGGAGGAGTCTCAGATCCATGCAGTCCTTGGCAGTGACTCTGAGGGATGCCTTGGCCACCATGGGCTCACCTGATGCTGGGACCGAGATGGTGGTGTGTCACCTCTCTGCTTCAAGGATGCCCTGAGGACTTAGACTGATGCAGCCAGCTTGCCTCTGGTGCTGAGCAGGGGAGAGTGGGAGCTTGGGGATGAGGCAGTAGCGGGGGACAGGGCGGTAGTGTTCATTGCTGCCTGTTAATAGTGAGGGAGGGCAGTGGGGCTCTGCCCAGGCTGTGGGCTGGGCTCCAGGGGCTGGATACAGGCAGTCCCCCACTGTACGGGTTAAAGTGGTACAGTATGTTTTGGACAGCTGAGTTGTTACTCAGTTGGGAAGGTTTGGCCACCCAGTGTTTATGTGGCAGTACTTAGAGGGCTGGCTTTGCAACCTCCAGGGTCTTTTGTCCTCCAAGAGCCTGGAGCCTCCTGTCGTCACCCCCATCCTCTTCCCCACCTACCTCTGCGTGTGCCTACAGCGAGGAATCGAACTGGTGATTGCACCAGTCTGGAGACACTGAAGGGCTGTGCTCCTGGCCGCCTGCATCTGGCCAGCCAGGAGCTCCTGTGGCCGCCTTTCCGGGTGGTCTTGTCAGTCCTTTCTGTGCTGGTGGGGTGAGAGTCCTTCTCCGTTCCCCGGGGTGCCAGCGGTGCAGGAGCTCAGCAGTGGGGTGTGTACAGCTACTTTTGCTATTCAACCTGTTCTGCAGATATCACTCCTCTGTTGTCCCTCCATAACAATTCCCAGCCTTTTAGTGGTTGATGGCTCGCCTATTACTCTGGCACTGTGTTAGGATAACATCCAGATACATCTGAAGAGTGGAATTTATTTACTGTTTTTCCCTGAAAAGCTTTTAGCATGATACAGCAGCAGTGCTTTTACTTAGGCAGGCATTATTGTCGAGGGGTTTTTTTCCTGATAGAAGTAAATTTTCTAGAAGATGATAAAGAGCTCCCCACAATGTATAGCTCTATACTACTATATTGTGATATTCTATTTTCATGGCCTGCCTTATCGGGAAAGGCAATCTTTGGGAAACAGGGATGGTTTAAACTGTCCAGTTGAGTCAAGTCCATATTTACAGTGAACTGGGCTGTGTGTATAGCACTCTCTTCCTCAGCTTCTCTCTTCCATATCAAACTGGCTTTTCCAGGAACTGTATCCTGTAGTACTAATAGTGTGCATTGTTAATGGTCTCAAAACTTCCACAGGTATTTCTTAGTAATTGGGAAAGCAAAGCTGGCTGTAAACACTTTGCATGGGTGCTGGTGCAGTCCCACAGACACCTGCCAGCTGTGCTCAGGGCAAGAGGACACATCCAGCTGCCCTGGGGCTCATCCTGCTGCATGTCCAAGGTGGGTTCCCACCTCTGGAATAGCTCTTCCCGAGCAAGTGGGAGGGGAAGGTCTGTGATGGCCTGTTGCCGACCAGCTGCACTGTATCCAGTGCTTGAGGGAGATCTCTCTTGTAGAACCACAGAATGCTGGGCTTTGAAAGGGACCTTGAAAGATCCAGTCCAACCCGCCTGCCAGAGCAGGATCATGTAGATCAGGGCAGAGAGGAAGGTGTCTGGGTGGGTTTTGAATGTCCCTGTGCCTCTTGTTTTGGCATTATGTGTAGCCTGTGCCCGTTTCATCTGCAGGTGTGCTGGGGCCTGGCACACAGGCAGGCATGGCTGCGCTCCTGCGGCTTGCCCGAGGCTGATGGGCGGATGGGAATAGCCAAGGGTGTGTGTCTCTGCCTGCATATGCCTCAGCCTAGCTGCCTCTTGCTGCTGCTCAGGTACCAGCGTGGGAGGGGAACATGGAGGGAGCCCCATGCCCCTGTCTCATCCCAGGTACTGACCCCCATCAGGGGCTGCTCCTGCCCGAGCTGGGGGAGCAGGGACCACAGACAGCTTTCCAGGATGGTCTGGGTGGTGACAGCTCTAGAGTGCACGGGGGGTTTTGGCTGATTCCAAACATCAATAGTGAGGTTTGACTGTTTGGATCTGGGATTTTAACCCCTGCCAGGCTTTCATCCTGCTACAGCTGGAAGGATACTTTCTGGCACGTGTAGGGAAGGCATGCTGCCCCGCTCCCCTGCCTGTGTCTGCAGTCAGCCCTGTGTTGGCATGGCTGAACGTTGGCACATGTGTCCCCAGAGCCTGGAGGTGCAGGTGACACTTCTGGTGTGACCACATCCTCTGAGTGGGTGGCTAAGAGGAGGGAGGAGAAATAGGAGCGTTCACATTCTCCAGGGCAAACTGCCCATGAATGAGACATGGGTACTGGGACACACCAAGTTTTTCATGGCTAGTTTGGATTTATTTGCTTGTTATATAGCGGCTCTTTTCCCCTGGGGGTTGTTCCCCCAAGTGTCTGAATCCCTTCTGCAAGCCTAAGACCTCCTTGAGTGGGACACCTGGCATGGTACACATGCAGTCCTCGGGGTGGCTGTGCTGCCTTCTGGGTTGGCTGCTTGCTTCCTCAGCCCTAGGATTTACACCACGTCATGGATGTCCACATCTTTTTCCCTTCATCCTCTGACAGCAGAAAATGTATGAGCTAGCACTCCAGAGACTTGTACTCGTGCGTTGAAGGGAGACCTGGACTCAGAACAGACTACCTCGACTTGAACATCCTCAAAGGAGGCAGGACTTGCCTCTCCCTCTGTCAGCCAGTCCCTGTTCCAGCACGTGTGCGAGGAGCAGGGCGCTCAGACTAGTACTGCTTTGCTATAACTGTGATTAATACAGTAATTAAATCTGGTAGACAACACTGAGATATTCCCAGTGAATAGCATCACTGTGCTTCTGTGCAGCATGGTAGTGAGACTTAGTCAAAACAATTTTGACTGCAGTGGGGTTAGAAATATGCATTTCCAGCCTTCTTCACAACCTGTTTCATGGCTGAGCGCTGACCAACAATAAATCTTACACTGAAACTGGAGAGATCAGGCCACATTTATCCCTGATAAAACAATGTCATGCTGAACACGCATCTCCATCCATGGGACTGAGATTGCTTTGCACAGTCAAAGCCTAGTGGTGCCAAGAGCCCTGTTTGTGAGCTGCCTGAGATGGTGTGTGCAGGGATGGATGTGCCAAGCCCTTCCAGAGGACCCAGAGTTTGCAGAGCTCTGGTGGGTGGCTCTAGGTGAGCTGCTGGACCAGGCTAGCCAGCTTGGGAGCTACACAGCCCTATGCATGTGCTATGGCTGCTGGTGAGGAAGCCCGTGGTTAAGGGCACCCATTGGGAAGGCAGGGAAATCACAGCAGCCCTATTTTTGAGACTGTCCAATTTGTGAGCTGCGCAGTCAGATGGGTGAGGGATTTTGGCAAGAGGCAACAGCTGTATCCCAGAGGAGATTCACTAGAGGAAAGAACAGAAGAAAGCAAGATTTAGCATTAAGATCATAATTTCAGATTACATTGTGCAAGCATCAACAATCTATATGCATGAGAGTCTTTGGGGAGCACAATGCTGTAATAACTATCCAAGCCAGCCTGAACAGCGAGGGTTATTTTTAATTGCAGCTGAATGGATCTAACCTTGTGATGTCTGTTCACAAAGCGTTGCTGGATTAATACAGGTTCCATAGTTGGTTCTGCTAAAAGACTTTAATGGATCAGCTTAGTTCTCTGCTCCATGATTACAGCATTCTTACCCGCCTATCATGCATGAGCCAGATGGTCCCAGTGAAATCAGAGCATATTTATATTTTTGTCTGCTACTCAGCCAGCTGCCCACTGATTTTTGTTGTGTAGTGGTAGGAGGAGAGGAGCCTTCCTGGGTGAAGTTCACTCACCTCTTTCCCCAGCCCTGGTGTCTTCCCCCCACCTCCTAAGATGCGTCAGAGGACCCACAGAAGGGTTGTCTCTGCAGGGCTGCCTGGGAGCAGCCACACTCCCACGGCAGCGGCACTGTCTCCTGGCACGGATTCAGCCGCTTCCCAGTGTGCAGGGAGATGTTTTCAGTTCTCTTGGCGATGAGAGCCATTAAGAAGGTACAAGTACTAAAGAGATCCTGAGCGATGCCTATAAAACCTCTGAATCCCTGACAGAATCAATAGTGGGCTCTCAGGAGTAACTTCTTATCCAGGCCAACTTAAGCACATGCCAATGAGCTGTTAAAGATTTTGCATTTTGTGGAGACACAGAATCCCTTTCATCGCAATTGCTGGACTCTAGGCTGGGTGAGACATGAAGAATCACGTTAGAAATGTGCTGTGCTCCAAAGGCATTTTCCTCAGCCTCTGGGAGAGCTGCTGGAATCATGCTCACGGGTGGCATTTTTTCCTCCTGATGCGATCCCAGCCAGTGCCAGGGTGCCCTGCGAGCCTGGGCTGCCTGCACCGTGGCTGGAGGGGAGCCCTGTCCTTTGGGGTCTGTGCCTCTCTGGCCATGCCTGCAAGGAAAGCAAAGACTGAGGAGCTGGAGAGGGAAGGAGAGGGCAGGGGAGCTGTGCCCCATGAACTGGAGGTCCTGGGGCCAGCTGAGCCTCTGCAGTGTCCTGAGCTGCTCCATCAGGCTGTGAGAGAAGCTCCGGGTGTCCTGGGCAGGCCGCTGCCCGCTGCGGCTGCCGAGCAGCCTCTGGCCAGGCCCAGGCCCGGTGCCCCGCTGTGCATGCCTGCCTCCTCTTGGATAACTTTGCTATTGACACAATTTCCAATTTGGCATTTCGGTTACCATAGCAACTCGATGCTGCCATTCTCTGATCAGATCAGCTTGCAGTTAGTCAACACCGTGTTAGCACCTGCGTTGGTATGGCAACACAGGACCACGCTCCATTCTGGGCTGGTACTGCTGTGGGAGCCCAGAGGGGTGCAGAGGGTGCAGGGGGCATGGCTGGCCCTGCTGCAGGGCAGCAGGATGCTCCCAACACCCACGTGCTCCTTACTGCCCCGGCTGTGGCAGAGCCAAGGCTGCCCCCGGCTCTGGCTGTAGGGTCCTGGGTTCCTGAGCCCCGGAGAAGCTGGGCAGGGACGTGGCTGGCATGGGGCAAGGAAGTGTCCTCGCAGTCTCGAACTGCCCCTCACAAATGTTATGCGTTGACACCAAATGGCTTTGCAAAATTGGGACAAAGGAAAGCTGCTTGTCTTGGAGAGGGAAACCAAGGTCTCGGGCAGCCTTTAATTCCGAGCATTCAGTCCTGCAAGAGCAGAGCTCAAGTCACAGAGGATGGTTCGCTCTCCTCTCCCACAGCCAGAAGAGTCACACCAGCTTCCAAACGGTGAAACGGCTTCAGCGAGTCTCCCAGGGGGGATTTGTTTTGCTTTAGCCCCAGTCTGAACTGGCACCCGCTTCTCTGGAAGTGCTTTACAATTTGCGTTTAATGTTTTTTACCAGGCATGTGGAAGCCATTTGAATTAGAGCAGTGTGAATCTATTAGGCAGCGACAGATGCAAGTTTTGTGTCTCTTATTAGGAGGGATTGGATTCTGAGGTTTAGTGATGTGCAAAGGATTGGACTTTGGAGAGATTAAAATTATTTTCAGCGTTAAGCACAATATTTCTAAGCTAATGCACTCAGTCTTGAATATAGATTCACAGACCAAAAAGATTATAAAACATTAAACCTATGTAAATTCAGCTGTAAATTTATGTTTGAACAAATTCAACAAGAGATTTGACTTGGGGGCTTACAGCAAATAGGTTCTGCCTTTAATGCGCATTGCGATGCCATTCTCCCCTTGAAAGTCCCACGCCTGCTGAATTACTGGCAGGTCACAGTTGACAGCTCAAGCAATTATACCAGAATGTGTTAATAATAAAAAGGAAAATGACTTGATGTTTGTCTTTTCAGAAGACAAAAGCAGATGTTTGCTCCATACTGAGGAGCAGCAGAGATGAGCCCCACGGGCAGGTGACACTGTTGCAGCACCTGGCCGTCGCCTCTTTAAGATAGCAGTCGTGCAGATCCATGTCCTTCTCTCTGGTTCTCCAAGCCCTGGGAGTTGCTGTGGACTTTTTTTCTCTCGCTGAGAACATGAAAATGCAGTTAACAAAGACTCCTTTTGAGTGGGATTGCAGGAAACCTGCAACATCATGAGCAAGCTGCCTACACAGAGATAAATGACAGCTGTGACTGAAGGAATAAACAAGATAATCTGGATTTAAATAAACCACGAGGGGATTCTGGCAACATGCAAATTCGCAAATTTATAGAATGTATCTTTTGAAAATAAAGAGCTTGTCTGAAGCTGGCAGTTAAGAACAATTACTACAGCACATTTTCCCAATGAGGGCTTAGAGCTGGCCTTTGCCACACGCTGGGGGAGAGCGGGAGCCAGATGTCCTGCCCAGCGCTGTGCTGCGGCGGGGCGGCCGCAGGGCAGAACCACTCGATGGCAGCGAGTCCCCCCGCCTGACTGGGGAGCTGCAGGAGCAGTGGGGGTGCTGGGGGGAGGCGCAGAGCCACCTGGACCTCCTTAGCCTCCCGGCCACAGAACTGGGCAATGAGTGGAAAAAGGGGAACTATCAAAAGCCCAAGGAAGCACCCAATAATGCGTATTTGATTGTCAGCTGGGAGGACCAGGTGATTCCTAAATCCAAGGCCAGGAACGGCACTGAAAGTTTCACTGGGGCATTGCTACAACCAACAAGTGTAACTGAGTGAAGGTTTAGTAATGCCCCAGGGTGGAGGAGCTCCTTTTTTTCAGGTGGGTGGCAGTGGAGGCAGAGGAGGGGCAGGAGGTGAGCACAGACCAGTGGCAAATCCAAGGGTAGGTGTGTCCCGTTCCAGCATTTCATCTGGGCTGCTCTGCAGAGGTGGTCTGCTGACAGCTGTGACTCTTCACTATCCAGCCTGGCACTGAAAGGGGAACAAACACCGCAAGAAAAGCCAAAGCATGCTCAAGAGGCCTGGCAGTCTAGCCCAGCACAGCAAAGAACTCTGCAGCAGCTACTGGAGGAGAGCAGTCCGGAGCATCGCGTCCTGCCCGAGCACGCAGAGCTGGTTAGCATTCTGTCAGCAGGCATGCAATTAGGGCAGAACACATGGCAGCACCTCAGTGAAGGTTAACTGCTCTGAGGAGTATTCCTGCCGTGCTGGAGGCTTGGCTGCTCCAGGTTTACCACCCTTGTTATTCTCAGCAACAGGCGCCGACGGTGCCGTGTATTGTTCTCTGCTGCGTACTTGGCAACAGCGATTGCGGGCAGCAGGACAGCTGCAGGGGATGCTGGCTGTTGGGAATGATGGGCTCAGGCCTCCTTCACAGCTGCCTTTGGTGGTCTGCGTGCCTGCCCAGGAAAGGCAGCACTGGGAAACAGCTCTGAAACAGGGCAAGGTTTGGGAAAAGGCATTTCCGTGCGTGCATCCCAGAGCTGCAGGAGTTCTGGTGCTCTGCAGGGCCAGGGGTGTCTCGAGGACGTGCTGCAGCTCCCAGTGTTATCCTTAAAACTGTACAGCAAAAGCTGAATCTGCTTTTCTTCCTCTTTCCCTTGATCGCTACTTCCCTGCTGTCTCTCCTCAGTGCCTATCTATCCATTTGTCTTTATTGTGCATGGAATTAAACACAGTCCTTAAATGTGGCAACACTTTCAGATTATTAGCTCTGCAATTTCTTGGCTCCTGTTTATTGTGATAGCATCATCTGAAGGGGCTGCTGTAATTAATAGTTTGTTCGTGCTTCTTTTATAAACCCCTGGAGTGTTTGTTTTATACTTGAACATCAGCCACTACAACTTGCTTCCAGGGTATTGTCTGGAGCATCCAGCTTAGTGGTTTGGGGGTTGGGTTTTTGGGAGTTTTTTGTTTGGTTGTTGGTTTTTTTTTTCCCCAACAACTTACTGAACCATAATTTAAAGTAAAAACTAAGTAAGTATACTGTTAAAGGCAAGACAATCATCTTGCCCTGACCCTACAGCAGAGGGGACCAAATTCCTTGTTTACAAAACTGTCTGTGAAGAGGCCGTTGCCATGGCCTGGAAGGAAAGGGAACCCACTCCTGGCTGTCACCCAGCCCCTGCCAGCAGTGGGACGGGCACAGGCAGCAGTGAGCAGCAGTACTTCCTCTGAGTTCTGATTCATTTTCATCTCCTAAAACCCCACAAATCACAGACAGAGGCATTAACACAAAGCAAATGAAGGCTTATGAGAGTACCAGGTCGGAGGGGGGGGATTTGGCCAAATCTCCCAGGGGCTGCAGATGGCTTGAAGTGCCAGGNGCACAAGTACTACACCCTCCTGTCTGGTTGCTCAGCTGGAGCATCAGTGTGGGGCACAGGGACTCAGCTGGCCCCCATTTGCTCTGAGCTTTTAGTTTGAGAGTCCACAAGACACCACTTTGCAGAACAGCATCTTGTCAGCTAGGCAAGAGACCAGATACAAAGATGTAATACAAGAGAACAGTAAGCTGGTGGCTGCACTAGACCAATTCACACTGTAGCTGAGGTGCCAAGCAGCAGTGAGTGGCGTTAACTAACCCCGGGGCCCCCCCAGGGCCGCCCCGGATGCCTTTGCTGCAGAGCAGATGTGGTGGTGGAGGCAGCAGCCCGGGTCACCCTGGGCAGGTCTGTGCTGTGCCATGCAGAGGGTCAGAGCAGACAGCAATGGTCCCCTGGAGCCCTGCTGTCTGCCAGCCGGTGGCTGGTAGTCCAGGGAAGGTTTTAGCATCTCATAATCACCACATTTTGACATTTGACAGCCTGCTGCATGCTGCCAGGGTGTCTGACTCAGAGGAGCACACACCAGCCAATTCTGCCTATGCTGGTCTCTCCTTCTGCTCAGACAATTGCACAGGAAAACAGCTTATCCTGTCTGAGGCAGCACAAACAAGTGTGCAGTGCTGCTGCGCGGGTGCCAGGGCAACACCGCCACGGGGCAGTGCTGCTTGGTGCTTGCCTGGCACTCTGGCACCATTTGCAAGGTAGAAGGATTTCTATATGCTGCTCCTCCTGTTATCCAGATGCTGCTGTCTCACCTGATGCCCTCTTTCACTCCAAAACCAGAGCTGCCTTTTCCTGTTACCTGCAGTAACACAGGCCACGTGCCACAGTCCCGTTGGTCCTGTTGTGTCTCAGCGGGCTGATCCAAGCTCCCATCAGCAGGAGCAGTCATGACAGCCCCAGGTCAGCGTCCCCAGAGCATCACCCCTGTTACCAGCTCAGCATCAAGACCTTCTTGCTGCTTGATGCCTTGAGCACAGAATTTAGGGAGGCACAGAAGGGGCTGGGCACTCTGTACACATTAACTGTATCGTTGCCACTAACATTAAAACTTTCTTCTTCAGGGGTTCATTAAATCCCCAGTGACAGGGATCATGAGAAGAGGAGCACAGGCAGAGTAACGCCATAGCTGGTTCAGAGACTCTTGCTGCTTCCCCCCCCGGGGTGCTCCCATTACTGATCAGGTTCCAAGACGGGTGACCTGGCAGGAGAACTCCCAGCCACCACCCAGGCTGCTGTACCTGTCCCTCTGTCCCCAGGGGCTGGCAGCACTGGAGGTGCTCTGAGTGTTAGCACAGAGCAGCAAGCAGCAGGGTAAAGCGTGGTCTGCAGCTAGCTTGCAATAGAATCCATTAAAGGGGAAATACATACAAATTACTAGCTATAACTGAGGATAAAATAACTATTTTGAGGACCAAGGAACAGAAGAGTAATACATTGATTTTTGGTAATTAATGGTTCAGTAGAAACCTTTTCTGGGAGCGACTTGGGCAAAGTCACTGGATTGGAAGCACCTTTATTCCCCGGACTCAGTTCTTTGCCTCGCTGCTCTGCATGTTCTCCGAGGCCAATTGCACAGCCCCAAGGACAGCCACAGGCACTGCTGGCTCCTGCAGCTCTGCTGCTGCTCTTCCTCACAGGCTTCCACTCTTCTGGAAGCCCTTTGGGGCAGATACTATGTCTAGGTCAGCATGCAGTGGTCATCCCAGCAGGGCTGGGAACGGCCTCCAGCCACTACCAAAGGGATTCCTGGTGCTGGATGCTGCCCCAAGGGCTGGAGCCTGGACCCTGGTGAGATGGATGTAGCACCACACCTGGGTCACACTCACCTGGCTTGCTGGAGGAGCAGGTTACGACATGCAGACAACAGCAATGGCTAAACCTCAGCCAGCACAGCCAGGAGCGGCATCGCCTCCCGGCATCTCGAGGTCGGGGGAGAACTCCATCCAGCAGTATCACTGCACTGCTCCTGCCTCCCCCAGCAAGCAGAGGGTGGTGATGGCAGGCAGAGACCGAGCCCCTGCAGCTGAGTGTGTTCACACAGAACACCTGATCCAAAGGGAGCTCCTGGCAGGAGGGAAGTGGAGGCATTGTTCAGAGGTCCTTGCCAGCCTGCCCTGCAGAGCTGTTTCTCTAAACAGCTATCACAAATCAGTTCAGCTTGCTGCATGGCAGCCCCCAGCAGCCCCTGGCCCTCCTCCTGTTCAGCCCCCAGCCCTCCTCCTTCCTTTCACCGTTCCGTCACATCAAGACTGAAACCTAATTTCCATGCAGAAATTTTAGCATTTCAGTTTCAAGTTCATTAAGCAATATTTAAAAAAAAAACAAAAACAAACCCAAACCTATCAAAGAGGAATTCTCACAGCACCACACTTGTATTCCATGGGACTGATGCACTGCGAGCTCGCTCTGCCTGCAAAGGCAGCTCCTGCCAAGGCAGGGAGTGGGACTCTGCCTCACGGAGACTTCCACAGCAGGTCACATCCTGAAACTGAGGGTTATCTTCAGCCAGTCGCTCTCAGAGACTGGCTGCTGAGCGAGTTCAATTCCCACGGGAATCAAAACACTGGTCAGAATCACAGTGGGGCTGAGCAAGCCCCAGGGGTTTGGTGGGATGCCCTTGCAGGGTCAGTCAACAGCTGCAGCTCCCTGCAGCCAGTTGTGCCTGCACTCAGCTAACTGCTGCCCCTGGCCAGGGTGGAAAGACGGAGTGCTGGGGAAGGGATCCCCACTCCAGTCATCCTTGGGCCAAGTGCTGCTTGGTTAGGCATTGGAATGGGTTGTCCAGGGAGATGGTGGAGTCACCATCCCTTGTTTAAGGAGAGGTTGGATGAGGTACTCAGGGGCATGGATAGTTAGTAATACAGGTGGTAAGGGGAATGCTTGGATTAGATGATCTTAGATGGTTTTTTTCGATCTGAATGATTCTGTGATTCTATGCCTGCCCACATGCTCAACCCCCCGGTCTCATTTTCTGTGCACTTTCCTCTCACCACTCCCTTACACAGCCTCATGTTCAGCTGAAGGGCACCCTATTTGTGCAGCAGTGGGCACCTGAGGGCTCACTCCCTGACCACACTGTAGAAAAAGATTTCTGCGATGTGCATAGCCATAAAAGATGCTTCCTTCCTAAAGGACTGTTAAATCTGGGTTCTGGACCACTGCCCCTCCCTCCCACACCCCCCAACCCAGGAAGGCCAGTCTGTAATTCTGCAGTCCCAAAGCGTTTGCTTCCCTCTTAATTTGTTCAGGCTGTTCCGCAGATAAAATACCTCAGGATGCATCAGCCTGACTAATCCTTGCTGCCTGCACATCACTACTACTCAGATGGCCAACGAAAGGCAGGGTCAAAGCACCACAGTGCTCTGGGCAGCAGCTGGGACTGCAGACACCCTGACACATCAGGAAGGCAGCTCTGGTGGGACGTGAGGGACGTGAGGCTGGAGGGATGAGTTCCCTGGCAGGGATGGCCAGTGGTGTGCTGGCCTTGAAACAAGTGAGCTGGAGTCCTGTGGCCCTACAAAGTCCCATTGCCAGGACTTTTCACCAGGAAAGATGCTGACTGGGTGGGGTGCAGGGAGGTGTGGGGGAGCCACAGGACCTGCTGGCTTCTTCACCCAAAACCACTGAAGGCACAAGCAGCACCAAACCCACCTTCATTCTTGCCTTGACAGGAGACTCAGCACCTCCTCCAGCAGCACCCTGGCAAGGGTTTTGCCCCATCAGATGGGTCACACCTGCAATAAGCACACTAATTGCGGGGAGGTTTAAAGCAAGTCACTGCATTCAGCAGTCACAAATCTGAGGCAAGACTGACAGGCTGGGCCTTGCCTGACAGCCACTTCTGCTTGCAGACCTCAGCTGCATGCTTCCTGAAATGGCTGTTTCCTGGGGCTCGTCGGTTTGACGTCAGCATCACTGCAGTCACCGGTGCCCAAGGTGCTCTTACAGAACCATTTCCAGCCTATTCACATTGTTTCCTCACCATATGTTTGTACTAAAAATAGTTGCAACGTGAAGGGATAATCCTGCAAGACCCAGAGCATCACCATCCTGGAGGGCTGCTGCAGGAGACAGGGGCAGTGCCACAGGTGCTTCCCGGGAGCAGTGACACTGCTCCTCTTCATGCCTCCCAGGCAGCAGTGCCAGGAGCAAAGGAGCCAGCAGGTTAAACAAATCCCGCTTTACGTGGGTGTGCCTGGGTGTAAGATAAAAACAGTGTTAAAACACACTTAGGAAGCAGTCTGTACTGTGCCTGTAAAACCTCTGAGCAGGCAAGGAGCCTTGACAGGAGCACCCCGGCAGACACGGCAGCACCTGCGGGTGCCATGGCTCCATGGCCTCCTGCGCTGTCTCACCTCACCCAGCTTGCCCAGAGGGCATTGGGAAGGCCAGTGAGGGCTGGCAGCACTCCCTTGGTGCTGCATGGGGTGCCTGCCAGCAGGTTTCAGGGCATTTCACAGCTTCAGGGCCCAGCCAGCTTCCCCACTGGGCACCTCGATGGTGGATGCACGTAGCAGGGGCCCAAGCAGAGCCCATCAGGGCAGGGCTGGGGCTGCCCATAGCATCTGGCTCCCAGCACTGCCTGCCGACCTCTCTGGCACCCAGCAGCTGAGGAGGTGTGAGAGAGGCTGTAATGCTCTTGTAGGGTACATCATTTAATGCCTTCTGGCTTGCTATGATAATCTTTAACTGGGGGCAGCTGGGACAAGCATTTACCTCTTCATTTTCTTAGATATAAATGCTATCTTGCTGCAGTTTCATTCTACAATATGGTAATACGCTATCCAGGAAAGTCTTGCTACATGCTAATTTATCCAGTAGGCAAATTCCTTTTGGCTAATAAAAGTGCTTGCACAGGAAGCTCAAAACCCAGCAGCAATTAATTATTGACAGAGCATGTGAATTAGAGATAAAAGAAAAGTCATTCTTTCTTACACACAAGATAGTAAATAAATTTAATTATTGTACTAGAAGCAAGGGATCTTATTCTGTATTAAGTTTTATTAGCTGAGACATTTAAAAGCATGTCATCATAACAAAAAGGTCTTGTGTAATCCTAACTGCACCACTCTGGTACAAGGCTCTGAAGTGAATAGGCTTAATTGAGCAAATGGAAGCAGATGGCTTGCTGAACAGACAGGTATTGTACAGGTTTATTGTCAATTAACTTTTGTCTACATATGCCTATGGCGAATTGACTGTATAATGTGTTACCAAGGCTGATTTAACAATTCGGGTGCCCACTGTGTCCAGGGTCCAAGAAGAAACCAACTGGGAAGTGTCTTGGTCCACAGGGCCCTCAGGTGTGGCAGCATCCCTCCTCCTGAATGTCCTGATGACATCTGCATGAGGCAGGAGGGACACCAAGGTGTCCACTCGTGCCGAGCCCATTGCTAACCACCCCTCCTCTGCTTCTCTACAGGAACGTGATGCCCAAGACTCTGGATGGCCAGATCACCATGGAGAAGACCCCCAGCTACTTCGTGACCAACGAGGCCCCCAGGCGCATTCACTCCATGGCCAAGGACACGAAGCTGATCGTGGTGGTGAGGAACCCGGTCACCCGCGCCATCTCGGACTACACACAGACGCTCTCCAAGAAGCCAGAGATCCCCACCTTCGAGGTACTGGCCTTCAAGAACCGGACCCTGGGGCTGATCGATGCCTCCTGGAGTGCAATCCGCATCGGGATCTATGCCCTGCACTTGGAGAACTGGCTCCAGTACTTTCCCCTCTCCCAGATCCTCTTTGTCAGTGGTGAGAGGCTCATCACTGACCCAGCTGGGGAAATGGCCAAGGTCCAGGATTTCTTAGGCCTCAAGAGGATTGTGACAGAGAAACATTTTTATTTTAATAAAACCAAGGGGTTCCCCTGTCTAAAGAAGCCAGAGGACAGCAGTGCTCCTCGGTGCTTGGGCAAGTCCAAGGGTCGAACTCACCCCAAAATAGACCCAGATGTCATCCACAGACTGCGGAAGTTTTACAAACCCTTCAATGTTATGTTTTACCAAATGACAGGGCAAGATTTCCAGTGGGAGCAGGAAGAAAGTGATAAGTAGAACCACAAAGTCAGGAAAAAAGCCCTTTTCTTTTGAGATGTGAATCATTGTTAAGAGACCGAAAACTCACTCGGGGCTAGAGGCTCAGCCGTGCAAGCGCAAGACTCTTGCGCTGTCAGGGTTGCAGCCAAAGCCACCCCATGTTTCCAGCTCTGAAACCTTAGTGGCTCATCACCTCGGGTTGCACTTGGGATCCCCCCACCCCATGATGCTGAGGGGTCAGGGGCAGGTGGGAGGAGGAGGAGGAGACAGAGGGAGCAGGGCTCTGTGGGGTGATCGGATGCTTTGCGTAGACATTTTGCTGCTGGTGACCCCCCCACGGCCAGGGAGGCAGGACCAGCACCTCCTGCCATGGCTGGCTGAGCAGGAGGGTGGCTCACAAAACCCAGCAGCGTGGAGACAAACCAACAGATTTGATTTCTCCTGCCCTGGCCTTTAGTTTTGTCCAAACAGCAGCATCAGCTCTGGTAAATTCAGGACGCATGCATTCACATGCACACTGATGTCTGTGTGTGGAAGATACAAAGCCAGTTATGCTGCAAAGGAACTATGTACAGAAACGTCATTTGCACCAGACATTTCAATTACTTGTTGCACTAAAACTAGTATTTACCAAGTGCCACCAAACACCTCGGCCCATTCTCCTCTGACTGATGGGTGTAACTCCAGCATTGGAAGAGGGTTGCTCCTGCTTTGCTGGGATGCTCAGTGAGATCAGGGCCTCCCCTGGCTCCCCATTCCTCCTGGAAGCTGTACTGAAGACCATTCCCAGGCGCCTACTCAGAGCAAGCCGTGGTCTCATGGCCCAGCCAGGCAGTCAGTGATTTGAGAGCTGTGTGTGCCCGTGTGGCGCCTCCCGGCAAGGCCACACTGTGCCCAGCTCCGTGGCTTGGGACTGGGCATTCCTGGTGGGAACTGAGGGGGTGCCTGCAGGACAGCGGCGTGGGGGACAGCCCCGGGCTAGGGTTTGGGCAGGGCTCACCATCGCGGCCCCGGCACTGCCCTTCATTTGCACCTTGAAAACAAGAGCTCTGCTGCTTGCTGTTGACAGACGAGTTTGCAGAACAGGGAAGCAGCCTTGTCTCTACTTCACAATTACAAAATAAAGCAATTAATTCCCAGGGTGAGCATTGCTCTGCACAGAAATGGCATGCCCCACGCTCAACCAAATTTGCAAATCCTGATAAAAGCTGTGGAATAAATCCATACCCCAGCTGGATCCTCCAGCAATGTGATGGCAGCTGCACGCTGGAGCCAGTGGAGAGCCGGACAGCAGCGTGTTTGTACAGCTGCACTGTTTCCATCTCTGTTACCCAGAGAAAAGCACTAAGAGAGGGAATAAAAGGAAGAACGCAGAGCTACCATTGCTGAAATGTTCCCTTCACACGAGTGATTTCTAAGGGCACTTGAATATTGCTGGCTGCTTGCTTCGTTTTAATGAGGGGTAAGGATGCGTCCCGGGTGGACTGCAGCTGCGTGCGCGTCCCCCGTGCCCTGCCGGGTATCGGCTCCCTGGCTGTTGGAAGGCAGCAGAGATGCAGTGTGGGATCGCTGTGGGAGGACCAGGACTCAGTTTTGATTAAGGTGGCAAGAAATCCCTACTGATCCAACTAACTAACCGAAATTGCTGTTACGCCGGGTAACAAGCTGAACCTGCTTTGGGTTTCATGGCCTGTCGTGTGGTTCGTTACACCACGGAGTGGTGCCGGTGCCTTGGATTGGGTGGGAAAAGAGCTAAAGTCATTTGGAAAATTTACACCGTGAGCCACGCTGGAGGGATACCACAAGGTCCCTGCTAATGTCATGTCAGTTCCTATTAGCCTGATTAGATTTAAAAACAGCTCCTGACATAACACATTTTTTTCACAGACCCACAAATCCCCAAATTATTACATGAAAATTGGAAGTATGTAATAGGCATAATTTTACAGTTTTTCCCATGTTATTAAGTGTCAGGCCAACTCCTAGGTGAAAACTGTTGTTCCACAGTTTGGTGCGAGCTGCTCGATGGATTCCTGTGGAGGACGAGGTGCTCCGGTGTCCAGGCTCCTCATCAGAGGGATGTCCAGAAATTTTTGCCTGTTTTCCCAGTGTGCTGCAGCCCTGACACCACAGTGGGCTGGCCCTGACAGTGCTGAGCAACGCCAGTGGAGATGGTGGAACCAACGACCTTGGCTGCCTTCCAGAGGGGCTTGGGTCTGGGGGCATGGTGTCCCAGATCGTGGTGTGGCCAGGACCTGGCGGGTTGGTGGCTGTGTGTGACCGAGGCCGTTACAGCCGTCAGCGTGGCACTGAGCATCTCCTCCACCGCCAAAGCTTGGACTGTCTCAGCTCCCACCACAGCTCAACCAGGAGCGAGGTCTGCTTGAGCTTGAAAGAGCTGCTGAGAACCCCCATCCCCACCCAGCAGGTCTCTCCACACCCCCCAGCCTTGGGCTGGGCTGATCCGAGCGCTGCCCTGTGTCTTCCTGGGCAGCTCAGGCTTCTTGTGGGAGTAACCTCTGGTCTCCGATTGCCATCAAGCCACTGTCACTCTCCTCATCGTGCGCACTGCTGGAGGGACAGGAGGTCCAAAACTGCACCTTTGCCTGAGAACTGCAACCCAATGAAGCTCCCTGCTAGGGAAGTCACAGTGTGGGGCTGGGCTGGGTGGGAGTGGCTGTCCTGCCCAGGGCTGAAGCACGGTCATGCTTGGGGCTCAGTCCAACAGCTGGAATGAGTCACTGGAGCGGGGATCCATTTGGAGCAGGGGTCCCAGAACAGGGCTGCAGGGCCAGGCACAGCCAGGCCTGCTCCTCCACTGCCCCTCCAGGAGCGGCCACCAATGGTTTACAGAAGCAGGGGAGCCACGGGGGGTACTGGGCCTGCCCACCAGCTCCCAGCTCCCCTCCCATTCTTTCTGCCATATATCCAGAGGTTTATTTTTTATATCAGCTGCAATCTGCAGCTCTTGAGGAGCCACCGAGTGCCCAACGGGAGCGGCTGCCCCCAGCACACTGACCCACCCCAGCACGGTGGGATGGGACCCCTGCGCACCGCTGCAACGCCACCGGCCCCGTCACAGCCCTGGAAGGAAGCAGGGACATGACAGCCACCCTGGGCAAGCTGGGACATGGCAGGGGTTATTCTGTCTTCTGATAGGCACCTTGGGTCCCCTGCCCTGTGTGGCTGCGGGTGTCTGCCAGACTAATGGAGGGGTTTGACAGGGGAGTTATTTTCTATCTGGCTGGAGAGTGGCCTGCCAAATGAGAGAGAGTCAGGTTAATAACACTTTTTTTTAAAAGTATTCAAATGTCAGCATTAGAATACACAGGAAATTGAATTTTGTATTTGATTTCAATTAGCAAAGCATAAATTATATTTAATTTTATACACAGACTGGGTGATTCATTGTTCTGGAAAAGATGGTACTTTATGGTTCAGAGACTGGAAGTGGAGAGTTAGTCTTTACTGAAACCAAACCGCTGTACTGTCACCTCCCAAACGTGTCTCTGTCGGTGTCACTCTGTACCTGAACAGTATGAAAATCCTGAGCTGAACACTTGAACCCACAGCACTAAACAATAAAATGCTGTAGCAGCTGCATTTCTCTGCGCCAGTTTGCCTGTGGCTGTTCCACTCCATCAGCACCAACACCCCGCGAGCAGCAGACCCACAGTGGCACCAGCTGGGACCCACTGTCACCCAGCCCAGCCCTGAGTGGATGCCCCAAGCCACTCGGCAGGACACAGCCCCGCAGGGGCCAAAAAAGGCTGGGGAAGGCATGTACTGCAGTCAGGAGCGGGAGCAGGGCCAGGACCCAGCCCACAGGGCCCCAGGCATGGCAGGGTTTCCAGCCTGACAGGCAGCATCCCTGGAGATGCCCTGCATGGGAGCACATCAGGGACCCAAGGAAAGCACAAACTTGGCTTTCCTCTGCAGACAGGGACCTGCTACCAGCCCTCCAGACCCACCATTGGAAACAGCAGGATTGTCTCTACAGTGGGGGGGCCACTTTCCTCCCTGGCCTCACAGCTTGGGGTGCATCTCCCAAGGTCACAAAACACAAATCCCCAAGCAATGACTGGGTAGTTTCACTTGCTGCTGATTAAGGATAAATCAGTGGATAATAAAAGGAGAGAGAGAGTCGTCTGCCAGGCCAAGAAATGAGAGGGGAATTTTTTATCTTATTTTGTGTGCACAATTTCCTGCTAGTTTGCAAAAAGCTATTTCACAGCTCGGCCCTATTGTGTCGTCTGATAAAACCACTGAAAAACTTTTATCAACAAAATTAGGAAGTAGTGAACTATAAAATTGCTAATTATTTTCTAGTAAATTTACTTTTAAATAACTTTAGACACCAATTACAGGCACCATTAAGCACCATTAACACTGGGTATATTTACCAAACAAGGATGGAATACTTATTATTTAAATCAAGATCATTTTGGTGTAGATTTTGCTGTTTAGAAAGCTGTCCCCTCTTACCAGACGTTTAAAAAGTCATCAGAAGATCAACTCTACCTCCAGTGCAGCCAGACTTCTACTATCTGAATCGTGGCATGATATAATTCAACCCTCAAAACAACCACGTGTGTGAGCAGGGACCGTAACTCTGAGGAGGCAGCGCCTACACCAGGGCGCGGGGCCAGCGTGCTCCTCCCTTGCAAGCTCCAAGAAAGCAAGTCCCACATTTAGCTGATCCAGCTGTCTCTTGCTGTCTCCTTCCCCTGTTCTGTGCTGGGCTTCCCCACCCTTTGCAAACCCCTTCATGCTGGGACAGTGAGTATCCCTCCTGGCAGCCCGCTGCCATTTTGTCTCTCAGCACCGTAGCTGGGTACCTTTTGCTTCCTCCAGGAATTTGCTCCCCAGAAGACCCCTGCAACTCCCAATAAGTGTTTTCCTGCTCCCTCCACCTTCGGGAGTGTGTGCTGCAAACGCAGTGCTGCAGGCTGCCCCGGTGCCAGCATCACAATGCCCCCGCTCTCGGTGCCGGACACGCTCCACGTTGGGCTGAGTGGTGGTGTGTGCCTCTTAATTGGACGTTGCCAGGCGGCTGTCAGAAATCTGGCTGCAAAGCTGTTACCTGCTCCCACTTTCCTGCTGTTATCTTTGACATCCTCATTATTTATTAACTGCCCTGTACCCAACAGGCTGCCACTGATGCGGAGCTGCTCTTATTATGCAGGTTCGATATTCCGCCTGCCTTCCAAGGTCACATCCTCCAGGATGTCTTGCAAACTAGATTGAAGAGGTACCAGCAAAGATGCAACATGTTCTGTATATGCCAATGCCAGGTTTCAAACAGAGCCCTTTGAATGAGGATGACATACTAGATGGTGATATAAGAGCCTGTTGCTTACGGCTTTTCCCTGTCCCCTGTGTAGCACTGAGCTTTGCACACTCCCATCAGCACACAGAGGAAAGCAGAGCATCAGGCAACAGCTCCAGCCATCAGCTTCCACACACTGGAACAAAGAGTTGTTCTCTGACACCCAAGCCTGGGAGAGCAACATGGGCATCATCTAGCTGGCCAGGTCACAAACCCTCAGTGACCTGTTACAGCTATGTCAGCATGAATAAACTCCTTTTTCCAGCCCCCTGCCCTCTGCTGCTGCCTCCTTGGCACAGCAACGGGTGCCTGTGACCCCCACAAGGTGCCAGTGTGGTGGCTTTTGTGCCCTGTGTCAACAGGCTGTGATGTCCCAGTTGTTCCAGGAAGAAACATCAAAACAAACCAATGCTCTCACCTCCCCAGCTTTCGTGGTGCCTTTTGCTCAGGTTTTTGGGGTATTTTTGGTTTTGCTGACATCAGACACCATCCCTCTATGAGTCACTTGCTGGAAAACAAAAATCTGATTAGATGATGCTTTTTAGGACTCTTCCAACCAGTTAAAAGACTTGAAACAAGAAGAAATAATTTGAGGGTCAGTTCACTATTACTTTATATCACCAACAGGGATATTTTGGAAAAATTTAGGTGCACTGCAAGGTCTAATAGCCCAACAGATATGAGCACTTGACTATATACACCCCATGCAAGGATAGAGGCTGCCAGATGAGAAGGTTTCTCCATGGAAGGATCTACCCACAGGTTAACAGGAATTTCTGCTCTAACCTAGTGATGCTCTAGGATGTAAGAGGAGAAAGGCATTGGGGCTTTGCAGAATAATGCAGAGAGCTCCCCATGCCACCAGTGCCTGGCCCCGCAGCTGCTCTGGGTGGGGTAGGACATGACCCACCTGTGTTAGCAGACCCACCAGACACCCCAGTGAAGGACCTCTGTGGGATCCAGCACCATCAGAGGACCATGGCTGGGGCTTTGCCTTGTGCCAGGCTGGCAGTGGGGACTGTGCACAGCTAAGTGACCTCTGTCACTTGGAAAACATCTATTTGCTGGGCTGGCAGCAGAAGGCTGGTTTGATTGGATCATGGTTAAGGAGGGCATCACCTCAGTGAGGCCAAGGATCCCCTTGGATGGAGGTGGGTGTCCCCCAGCTGCTGTGTGGGGAAGGAAAGGGTCTGCAGCCACTGGATGCCCTCCCGTCACCCCAGCCTCAGAGGTGGGGTTGATGGCTCTCCTGCAGACCCCTCCTGTGCTTTGCCCAGGGGTCAGCTGCCTGGGAGGTGGGCTGCCCTGCTGCCCCCCACGCTGTGCCTGGGCATGGGCGAGGAGGGACAGGGCACCATGCTTGCAGCATCCAAGGAAATCAGAATTGAGAGGAACTGGGATTATTTCAACAATACATTTTGTGACTAAAGTCATTATGTGCAGAGAGATGTACGGGTAGCTGAAGGACAGAATTAATATAGTCAGTAATCCTCTCCCTTTAGCGATATCTTTCTGCATGAAATAATGATTTAATGTCTAACTTTTCCTAGCATACACATTTCCTCATAACAAACACTTATAGGATATGCAGCTATTTATGTTTCAAGGCAAAAAGCGTGGAGTGTAATGGACTCTACTCTGACTATCTGTCCGTGAAGAAATTTCACTGTATCATGGGAAACGAGGAAAAACATTTTATTTGGAGGCAATTTCTTTCTATTTAAGCCATTCTTATCTTTCTCCCTTGTTCAGTATGGGGAAGGGTATCTGCATGCTTCTGAGTTGCCTCTCCTGCACGTGGGGCATCCATTCTCTGGACAGGCTGCTCAGCAGGGAGCCCCTTTCTGCTCCTCAGCACAGCTGGCCAACAGCCCCATCCAGCAGTTTTCCTGATGCCTCCAAAACAGGGGTGGGATGGCATGTGGGATCAACTCCAGGGAGCAGTTAGAGAAGCTCCTGCATTGATGTCGTTTCCTGTTTGGACCTTACAGCTGTCAAGAAAAGTGATCCTGTAACCTGAAGTAGCACTGGACACTAAAATCTGTGCTTGAGCAGAGGGGACAGCCCCAGGGGGGCCCCTGACACTGTGGTGGCAGAGCTCATTGCGGCCCCAGGAAGGCAGCTGCTCTCCGGCCAGCTGACCCCAGTCACACCAGTGCCGGCTGCTGGCCCCAGCTCTGTGCTGGCTGCCCCACTGGTCCTCCCCATGCCAGGCTGCATTTGTCAGGAGCCAGCTGGGCCCCACAGCACGGAGCCAGCCCACAGCAGTGCCCAGCGAGCCGGCCCAAGGGGCAGGATACTGCTTTCCAGGGCTGTGGTGCCCAGCTCCGGCAGCCTCAGCGGCTCTGGAGCCCCAGTTAGGAAGCTTTCAGCCCTGCTACGCCCTTTTCCTTCCATGAGACTAATATCCAGAGCAGCAGAGGACAGAAATCTGTCCCGTGTGGAGACTTGCCTCCAGGGTGTTTCTCTGCATACCCTCTAAGGCAGATCCCACAAGCACCAGCACCCAGCAGAACTGAGCTTTCCCTGGCAGTGACACACCGCTTAGGAGCACTGATCCAGAGAACATGGGAGATGTCTGTGTAATGAAGGCAAACGACACATCTGGCAATTTTCCACCCAACTGACAGAGATAAACAGTTATAAATATACCCCATTAATAGTTTAAGCATGCTTCAAAGCTTGTCTTGAGTCTGTGGGGCCAGAATGCAGCGAGCAGGCTGGTGCTCTGGCTGGGCCCCTCGTTAGCAGAGGCAAAACAAAGCGTGGCAGTGGCAGAGGAAGACACTTCCCAGGAGAAGACAACAGAATGAAACCCTAAATGTGCTGGGCAGTCCTGCCAGGGCAGCTTACGTTGCCCTGCCAGGTGCTCCCCCACCCCGCGTGCCACAGTCCCACCAGCCCAGCCCCTGGCAGGTTGGCCAGTGTTCCAGTGTCACCTTCTTGGGGACTCACATCCTTCCCCCTCCCCAGGGTCCCAGAGCAGCTTTGCTGGGCTCAGCTGAGGTTCACCCTCAGTTTAACAGGGGAAAGCTAATGGATGATTTTTGCCTTTATGTGCAAAAGCTGCTGCATCTCTCCCGTGGTCCAGCATCATGGTACAGGATGGAGAAGTTCTCCATTTCCTCAGTGTTCCCACTTTACCTGGAAAGAAGTGTCTCATCACAGTTAATTCCTGCTAATTTAATCTAACCTCTCAGCACTGTCTGCTCCACACTGTTCCATGGCTTCAAAAACACTTGTGGGCAACACGTGCTGCTGAAATACCACAGCTACACAGCCCAGCAGATGAAGATGAGCCAGCCTCAGCAGATGAGCTCCTTGAGGGAGGTCAAGCAATTTATGGTATTTTGCCCAAGCATCAATGACTTTGGCTGGCCTTTGTAGGCCAACCTCTTCATCTAGCAAAGGTTTACTGGCCAGAAGTTTACTTTGTCTTAAAAACCCACCGAGCCAACCGTAGCAATTTCTTAATCCTGACACTGGCACCACAACAGCCTCCACCTCGTGTGATACCAGTCTGCAAAGACAGTTCATTAGTGACTATGCAAAAAGGCTCTCTTTATCTGGGCTGCAATTTGGCCACTTTCCAGTTCACACAATCTGTTAAGAGTTCACAGGAGAGGAGGTCCTGCTGAGAGGGGCTTTGCAGTTTCTGAAGAGCTACAGCTCCTGAGTGCATACACGACAGCAAATACTTGGCTCATCCATTTGGTCAGGGACCATCTCTACAGGCTAAGACAGAAAAATAGTTTAACTAACATTTTCTTCTAGCAAGATTTAATAATAAAATCGTAAGGCTGGTGTTTTCCTTCCAGGTATGACAACTTAGGTGGCAAAGTAGATTTGTTAGATTTACAATATGAGAATTACTCTCAGAAAGGGAAAAAAGAAAAAGAACCCAACCCCAAGCCTGTGCTCCCAGAGACATCTATCAGAAATACTTTAATGCCCTAAGAACTGTGAGTTTTATCCCCATTCTATTAGGGAAAATGTCTTTTCATGCAACTCAGAGAGGGAATAGCATATGCCACCAGCTTGTCCATCTGTCTCGCTCTGTTTCCAGCAGCAGAGCTCTCCAACCAGAAAGTCAGCCTTTGGTCCTGTCAAAAATTGCAGCATCCACTTTGTTATTTTAAACACAGAAAACAAGAGCTACAGAGCAGCAGCAGCAGCTGGAGTCACGCCCGTAGCACACACCAGGCAGGGTCCCTGACGGGCTGGGTACGAACCAGCACACTGTGCTGGGGGAGAGGAGACAGGAGCCCCGCAGCAGAGGAGACGCTTCTCCTGTGACATGCACAAGCTGAACTGCACCTCCTTGGAGGGAGTTACACAAAGAGATGCAGCCGTACTGTTCAAGCCCATGCCTTGCAAGAACATGGTGGGGGGTTTAGGAGGGTCCCATGCACCTCATATGCTGCATGGCCAGTTTGGGAACCACAGCTCTCCACCGCTCCTCTGTGCAGAGCTGCACGCTGGCACCAACCGGGTGGAACTCCCCTTTCAGGGGGCCAAGGGGTTTGTGCGTTTTGAATATATAAGCAAAGAGCCAGGCCAAATAACAGCCTCACAGCCCTCTGCTCACGCTGGCCCAGTGATCTCTGCAGGAGTGCAGGGCTTTTGGAGATTCAAGTGTGTGTGCTCATGCAGAGGGTATCTTAGGAGCTGTGCACTCCCTGCGGCCGTTCCTACTCTACCCAACTGTGTCTGTCTTTCCTTTGCTCCTTCAGTTCCCAGCCTGATTGCAGCTGTCAAATCATTCCTGCTAAAGCCTTTTTCTCTCTGCCTGTGAAGCAGCCCCTTCCATCCACCCTTCCCAGGTGTGCCTGGGTGATAGCAAATGCTCCTGCTGCGGGGCTTTATGCTTTGTGTTCTGGAGAGCACCCGCAGCCCCACCACTCATTTCGGTAGCGCTCAGGTGATACTGGCAGTTCCCTTTGAATTCCCTTGGCAACCACTGGCCAGTCTGGGTCCAGAGACCTGTGTGCACTGGAGGTGTCAGCCCACATCCCAGGAGAAACAGATCAACAGAAGGAGCCATGTAGGTGGAAGGCAGCAGAGAGGAGCGATGCCTGGGGATGGTGCTTGCATTTCAGTGCGGTCCCGCTATTAATGAAGACACACAATGTCATCTCCTCTCTTGCATTAAGGGTGGCTTTAATTCTGCTGGATCACAGAGCAACCCAAACAGCCATGAGTCAGAGGTGGGTTTTGGTTTAGGTCTGAGTGTACTTTACACAAGAGAAGCAGGTTGCCAACTCACTTTTAAAGCTTCCTGGAGAACAGCTCTGTCACCCCTGGGAGCACGCTGATGATGCTGCGCATGTGGCTGCCATACCAGGGAAGAAGGGAGTTGATGGAGGTGTTCCTTGCAGCCTGCAGTGCCTGGCCATGCTGGTTCCTGGGCCATTTACACTATGGTTCCACATAAAATGCTGTTGGCACATGTCAGCGTCACCAGGCTCATCTGCTGCTGGAGCCTTCCCAGTGCTGCCAAGGAATCCTGCATTCTCTGTGGGTACAGCTGCTTGGATTCAGCTCCCACAGCACCTACAGCTTCCCTGGTATTCACCTTCTTGTTAAGCGTTTAATAAGTTTGTGTAACTTTTTGTTAAGCAGCAAGGAGATGTTTTCCAGGGGAAGCTAATTCCAGCACATCCTCCTTGTGTAGGTTTGATGTTATGGAACAGTGAGTCTGTTGAATTAATTAGCATACAGCACTTCACTTACTCAGCTGATCTGCATATTTCTCTCAGAGAATGAGGGAAACCTCCAGGTGCTGGTAGGATGCTCACGCAGTCACAGCTCCAGTCCCATGGCAAGGTGGACACGTGCAGAGAGAGTGCTGCCAGCTACCCCATGCCATGAGCTTGGGGCATGGGGGTACCTGCCTAACCCTATTCCCCAGCCAAATTGCACTAAGCAGCACAAACTCTTGCCAGAACCTGCGTTCTCCCCACCCTGTGCCCAAAGCTGGTGCTGCCCCAGCAAGCACACCATGCCAGCCCATGCCCTCTCCACCCCAGTCCCCCATGGGGGAGGACCAGCAGAGCTGCCCTGCAGCTCCTGCCAAGAGTGTGCTCACAGGAGGACACACACACACTTCTGGGATCTGGGCATTTTTTCATCTTGGCACGAAATTCTTCCAGAGATGATTATTTGAAAGATGAGTCACCAAATACAATAGCAAAGACACATCCTTGACTGACTGGCAGAGAAGAGAGATGTGACCAGCATTAAGTCTCCATGCAATGTCTCCATCACACAGTGTCTGGCGTTTATTCTAAACAGCTCTCAGTCTTGAGCAGAATTGTATTTCACATCAGAAATCTAGCTACTTTTCTATAAGAAATGTTCCTTAATGAAAGGAAAGACAGCCTGTGTGCACCGATGTAAAAATCATTACTGCAGAGCTCCGTGCTCTGTACAGCTGCTGCCTTTTAAAGCTGGTCTGTACGAACACACGAGCACACGTGGAGATGCACATTAGCTCCTCTGCATTGAGGTTACCCTCTGAAATGGGGCATAAACTCCTGCTGCCTTCGAGGAGCAGGAGGGTCACTCTGTACATTTCTTGCATTTTCTCTCTCATTCTGCCTATTTTTCTTCAGAGGCTTTTACAGAAGCCCTTAATCATGGGCCCTGTGCCTCCCCCGTGGCCACGGCTGCGCTGTGCTGAGGGTGTGCAGGATGGGTTGGCCCAAACAAGGGCAACCCCAGCAGAGAGAGCTCCCTGCTGGAATGGCTGGTGGGAACAGGGCAGGCACAGCGGCGGGACACAGGGAGGGAGGCCCAGAGCAGACATCCGACCATGCCCCCACATGCCCTGGATGCCCAAGGGATGCTGCCCTGAGGACAGTCAGACAGTCTGCCCATTGCCCTTGCACCTCATCCAGAGGGGACCTGACCCTGAGGGTGCAGAGTGAGGCAGTCCCTGCCTGGACCCCCCCGCAACCGCAGGGTCCAGGGCAGAACCCCTCTGCCTCACTGCTGGAAGCAGAGAGGGGCAAGGACAGGCACTCACAGGGCTGGAGGCCTGGTCTCTGCACTGCCCTTGTGCCATGAAGGGGGATGCTGCCTTGTAGCCTATTCCAATTCAACAGTGTGCTCTGACCTTGATGATGTTGGTTTAACTAGGATATGAAATGCAAATATAGCCTAAGCTCGACAATTCTGGCACCCAGCAGAGAGATTGAAGGGTGGAACGCTTCCCAGAAGGGTCAGCAAGAGCAGGAAAAATTATATAGAACAAATAAACAGAATAAAAGGCTTCTCTATTATCCTGGTGCACAGGGCTGCAGCTCCAGGGGACTGTGGGAGATTGTGCAGCTCTGAGGCTTATCCTCAGGGACAAGCTGCTGATCAGGAAACAGAGAAAGGGCTAAGGGCAAGGAGGCAAGTTGTTTTTAAATAACTATAAACCAGGAGGGAGTCACCCTCACTCTGCTCCTTGGCCAATGCTGCATCATCCATCACCCCATCCCACAGCCAGGGCAGCGGCCCCAGTAATTTCCGTGGGATCCAGGGCCAGACCTGAGGAGAAGGTTTAATGTGCTATCAGGCTGAGGAAGGGGAATGTTTCCTGACCCGTAACCAAACCAATCCCCCGCAGGGGAGGGCAAGCACCATCAAGCCGACCTCCCAGCGCCTCGGAGGAGCTGCTGTCACCTGCCTGGTAGGCAGCTGAATATGCACAAGCCAGTGCTGCGAGCTCTGGATGCCACCAGACGCTGGGAAACTTTGAATTTAACAGCTCCAAATGCCAGTTTTCAAACCCAGGTTGGGTTTGCAGGCTGCCAGTGATTTTTAGCAAACCCATCCAGAATGCTAATCCCTGCTCTGCACCTCCCAAGCAGAGCAGCTCGCTCCCCGGCTGGGAGGGTCAAAGCCCTGCTTGTTTCAGCTCCACAGGGACAGAGGGACCTTGTGCTACCGGCTCTGAGACAGCTCAGCGACACGGGACGGTGTAAGCTGGCTTCACCCGCAGGCTGGCAGGGAGCCCAGTGACAGCGCCCAGGGAGGGCGATGTCAGCCGGGGTGAGGCTGTCTCCCTTCTCCTTGTGCCGTTAAGGAGCCCAGAGCCTTGTCTGCACTGGAAGCAACTTGTAGATCAGTTTCAGCTCAGCCTCCAACAAGCTTTCCACCTCAGGGGACTGCAGGGGCTTCTCCAAAGGCATCCAAACCACTACAGGAGAATGGCATCGCCCGCTCTGCCGCGTGGCACACTTACCTGTGCCAAGCTGGAAGGTGCTGCGAGCAGCTCTGCCAGCCCCTGGAGCAACCCGGGGTGTGCACAGGCATGATGCTGAGACACAGCCTGCACAAGGGTTACAGCAGGGGCGGGAGAAAGGGCTGCGTGTGTGCAAGGAGCAGCTGGCACACCTGCCCTCGGTGGTGTCTGGGGGTTACCACAGCCACAGTGCCCTTGATGTCTCACCAGTACACACCTCAAAGATCCACAAGCAGTGGGTCAAGGGGCACAGCCCTGCAGCATTCGCACGCCCACCCAGCCCATCGCACCCAACCCCGTGACTCACAGACAGATGTGTGTTTGGATTCAGACGAGACTGAGCTGTGAGACCCCCACTGAGGGATACGCCAGTGGGTACCATGGGTGGGGGGGAGCAGAGCCAGAGGCCAGGGAGGAGGCTGTGCAGAGGCGAAGCTGTGGGGTGGTGTGCTCAGATACCACGGCGCAGCCCCACGAGGCACCGGCCAGGGGAACCCTAGGAGAGGTTCGAGTTGAGAGGAGCACCCTCATTTAGGCATCTGCAGTGCCATCATGACTTTATTAAAAATTTAAAACACGAATTACAACATTCACTAGGGAAGAGTCGCTTTCCCACCAATTACAGTTAATAGGGTAAAATTAATGTACCAATTAATATGGCTGCTTCTAAAACTCAGTCTAATATGTTAAATACTGTTCCTGCCTCTGTAAATGCAGCAAAATAAAGTGATGATCAGGATGGGAGCTAATAAAGTTTTGCTTCTCTGTACTTAAACTATTTGGCATCACTGACTTAAGGCACAGGAAAAAGGAGATTATTTAACATTTTAAGGTTTGTAAGACCCATAAATCATTTCATACATGCCATATTTGTTGAAAAGGATAGAATACATTCAATTTTACAGTATATTAAACTTCATCTAATTTGAACGTAAGAACAGACCAGCAAAATAAATGACCAATTTCTGAAGCAGAAATTACCATTTGGCTGCTGCCATTATGAAGCTGCTGGTATTTTATCATGTTCTTAACATAATATTGCTTGTCTATTGATGCATAGTTATAGTGCTAGTCCAAATTGGAAGGCGGTGAAAGAGGACAGTGCAGAGTTTTTTTTTAATAGGCATCATTTGTCAGATGTTATTTCAGAGGTCTTTGCACTGATGATAATATGCAGATTAAAGCAGAAGTAAATAGGAAAAGAAAAAAAAAAAAAGGAAGAGAAAGAAAGGCAGAAAGGGAATGAGAATTTCAGCACATTCTGGCTGCAGCAGACAGGCAGGTGGACGGAGCCCCAGTGGGTACAGATAACAGTAATTAATCTGGGTTGAAGGGTTTCTTCTGAAACCCCGCGGTGTTTGACAAAAGGAAGCATCCTCCTCTGAATCTCAATGCTGCCTGGGACCCGCGGGACAAAGAGCGGGAGCGCTCAGTCCCTGTGGCAGGACCCAGGGCTGGAGCACCGGTCCCTGCCCCGCCCCGTCCCCCTGTCGCCGCCCCC
>VZTU01007467.1:808723-822531 GCA_013400835.1 Zapornia atra | reverse complement strand
CCGCCCCATCACCCCCCCACCCCCGCAGCAGCTACAAATCCAAGCACAAATAAAAATTATGTTTCGTTTGCAAAACAGGAGGAAGGTATCTCCATCCTCCAGAGTTCATTGTTCTGCTAGACTTGGTATTATAGCGGCAATATATTACAGAGAAGAAAAATCAGCTGGCTGCGTTGCCTCCAGAATGACAATGGGAAGCCACAAAGCACCACGGAGGGACTGGCTGGAGGAGACCTCTGCCAGGGCGCTGGGAAGCAGCCAGGAAGGGTGCCCACAGGGGAAGGAGTCCCACAGAGCACAGCCCCCTAGCAAACAGAGGTGGTCTGACAGGGCACTGCTTTGGGACGGAGCATCCCCACCAGCACAAGGATCAGCTGTGCCCACACGCTGCAGCCACAGAGGCAGCCAGCACACCTCTGACCCCTGCATCTGCTCCAGCGAGTGAAAATGCCTCCCTACCAAAAAACCCTCAACAGCAATGTCAGAGTGCTTCATCCCCTACAAAGGAGAATCATCATCCTGCCCCCCAAGCCCCTGAACGTCCCTTGGTGAAGGGTTCCTGCTGCTGGTGGATGGGCAGCACATGGGCAGCAGCACCGCTGCCGCTGCGCCGCCTGCACGGGTGCCCCTCAACGATGCTTTATAAGAGCAACTCAGCGCCTGGATCTGCTTAAACCAAATGAATTGCTCAGATATTAGAGCTGAAATTGTGTTCCACGGCTGCAAACCTGCACAGGGATATCCTGTGCTGTAACACAGATTTCAATTACTGCCCAACCTTCAGCGGGATGATGCGGCATTAGGCTCCGCTGTCAGAGTTTGCCAGCACGCTCTTACTTTTATTTCTCCTGTTAAATATGGTCTTTGTTGCGCTTCATTGATCTCTGAGCATATTCTGCTGTTTACAACTTTGATAATCTTTGTGTAATCTTCAGGGGTAATTGAATTCCGACAAACACAGCTGAATTTTAAACACCACGCAGATTTAAGCACACTGAAAGGCCATGATGTGAAAGTCAAACCTGGAGACAGGGAGCAGCACTTGCTCTCCCAGCTCCTTTTCTAAAAATCGGGAGCTGAGCCAGGCCCAGACCCTGGCGATGTCATCAGCAAGTTAGGAGACAGAGCAGTGGGTGGGACCAGACCTATGCCAGGGTTTAATTCCAAGCAGCAGATATCATGACATGCAGTGATTGCTGAATATTCAACAGGCAAACCCAAAACGGTTCTGCATTTGCACACAGTCCCAGGAAATCCCACTGGGTCTCACTCTCTGCTAGGACAGGATACAGTCAGCAGCTATCAATCTTTGTTTAAATACCTAGAGAATTGCCCTTGTACAGATAAATTATTGTTTTTATGGACATATTTTGTGAATTAGACAAGGGGGAAAATGTTCCGGTTGGATTTTGATGTGGAAGTTTTTTTTGCAGAGCCCCAGGGGCACATGCACAGCACTCTCATAATCATTACCATTATTTATTATTTGCTGGCACCAGGAATGCGCCCAGCACAGCACACAGCATCACACAGCTCCCCAACTGGCACCACCAGACCACAGCCCAGCCCTTCGCTGGGATGCAGGCGCTGCATCCCCCTCCACCCTGAGCCCAGGCACCCTGCTTGTCCCTCCCTCCTCTCTCTCTGCTGACCCCAGAGCCGCTGCAGTTGGTTGCAGCCTGCCTTTTGGGGGCTGGAAAAACAGATGTCTTGCTTGAGGACATCTGATTTCTGATGCATTTCCTACAAACTTTAATTTCCCAAACCACGCTCAGGATGGAGGGGGATTGCTCAAGTATGCTATAAAAATTAGTATGCTAGCAGAGCTGCTCCTGGAAGGGGGATAAACTCAGCCAGACAAGAAGGAGCCTCTAGAAATCTCAGTGCTGGAAGGGAAAACTTGCTGGTCCCCCACTCTTTGTGCTGGATCTCAGTGTTTATTGCAGTGGCAGCACGTGGCAGCCTCCACACAGCAAAGATTTCCTGCCAAAGGGTCTGAGAGGCACGGAAGGGTCCCCACACAATCGAAAGAAAAGGGTTGTCTGGCTAGAGAAAAGGGATATTGAATCTAATCCAAGCTGGTGGAATTTGGAAATCCAATCGCACTTGTCCATCTGCAGAGAGCAACTGGTGAGGGGAGCCAGGAGGCTGCAAGCAGCCTGAGCCCCCAGGACTAGGGGAAGGGGGGGATGCTGAGCCCCACGGGGCAGAAGGAACCCCGGGATTGCCCAAAGCCTCTTACACAGCCCTCTTACAGTACTCAGCCCTTTTCCCAGAGGGGTGTTACGCTGACTGGCACTGACAGGACAAGCGCTGCCACGAGCATAGGAGAAGCAGGAGAGGGGAAGATCAGCACAAACCCTCCTTCCCACCTCTGCAGGCAGCATCAGGAGATGCAGGGATTGAAATGCAGGCTGCCACTGCACCCCACATCCCTGTGGAGTCTGGTGGGGCCCTGCACTGAAACCCTATCCCCCAGAGAAAGGCACAGCCTTCCCCACACCTCCTTCCTTGGAGGATTTCCAGGAGAGACCAAACGCCAGTTACAACTGAGTTAACTGTTTCTGCTTGGGTTTTTAACTCAGGCTCAGATACCTCCTCATACTTCACTTGCCCCAAGTCATCACACTAACAGAAGCCAGAGAGTTTTTCCAGGTCCCTGATGGACTCCAGTGATCTGACTCCAGCTCAGCCCTTTGCAAAAGGCTCCTGCAAAATAGCTGCCTCCTGTTCACCCCACAGAAAGAGAACCCAGAGGGCCCATCAGTATTTCAGATGCCAAACGTTAATGCACTCCACACCCAGGCGTCAGTAGCAATGAGCTAATCCAAGTTTGATTGCAAAGCCCCCAGTGTGGGATGTGCTCTGTGCCTGGGGAGCAGGTTACAAGGCCACTCATCAAGGAAGGTGCCAGCTCAGCAGCTTTGCCTCTTTGCAGCCCGCAGAGACGTGCAAGGTGAGTGAGTGGGAAGGACACGCATGAACGTGCATCAGGCTCACACTGCAGCCTGCCCTGAAGGGCACAGCAAGCCTCTGATCCCCCCACAGGCAAGGAAACGAGGGCAGGGAAACCAAAGACCAGACTCTTGGGCTCAGGCATGTCTCCTTGCAGGACTGGGGGACCCCAAAAGGCTCCAGGACTGGCCCTATCCCGATGGAGAGGCGGGGAGTGGGCTCCAGAAGTTTGGTCAGCCCCTCCTTGCCACTGGCTCTGGAGGTCCTCCCAGCAGCATGGTGCTGAGCATCCCACCAACAGGAGAGCTGGAACAGAGCCACTCACAACCATTATCCCCCCCCCATGCTTTACTTCCTGAATTAAAGAGCAGAATTATAATGAGACTTGACGTTAAATTCCATAAAAAGTCAAGCTAATCAGTGACCAAACCTGTAATTGATTCTTTTCCTAGTTCAATACTTAATGCTACATGTTAAGCAATAGGATTTTACAATTTGCTAGCACTTCACTTACAGAGTATTAAGCAATAAAAATCCATTCTGAGCACAAACAGCAGGAAGGGAGCCACGTCTGCTAATAAGTGAACGAGCCAATAAAGTGGCTCAACACTTGCATCAATATCTTGTTTTCCAAAACACCTATCCCCATAGGGCACCCAAAGCCTCTTTAACATGTGCAGGTGCAGTTTGAACACCACCCCCACCACCCCCAGGAGGTAACGCTGAGGTGGGGAATGCCACCGACCAGACCTGGGGGGGGTGTGGGGGGTGGGGAGGAGGGCTGGAGAGACTGTAGCACAGCAAAGGGAGCACCCTGCTCCCACCCCCAGCATCAGGACCTATGGAAACCCATGGGGGTGCTCACCCCCCCGCCCCAGAGCTCATCTGGACACAGAGCTGTACCCCAGGGTGTGGATGGGAAGGGGCAGAGGGAGCAGGACCTGCATCCAGCCATCGGTTCCCTGCACAGGGAGCAGAGTTCCTGCTGGCCACCACAGCCTCAGATCATCCCTGTGATTCTGTGATCCCGGCCACCCCAGCACTGGAGGGGAGATGTGTTTAAGAATCTCTGGTTTTCAGAACAGGTTGGTCATTTTTAAGCTTCTTGCAGTATTTGCTTCATTTTATTCCAGGCAAAATTCAAACCAAGGAAACAGCTTCCACAGCCATTTTCCACACACAGATACCAGAACTCAGTTTAAACAGTTTGGTTTTTTTAAATGCAAAATTGCTAGGTTGGTTGTTTTTTTTTTAAGCCCACTGCTCTCCAAGAGGCTTTCCTCCCTTAGTCTTTTATTGCTTTTCAGAGCAAGTCAAATCTTTGTCTCAGAGCAGCAAGGTGCTTCTGCTGAATGATTAACCTGCAGCAGCAACAGGAAAGCCAGCAGCAGCAGGTCTCGCATATCCCCAGGAAAGGAACACAGTCCATTCATCCCCCAATTCATGTGCTGACCCCCAGCAAAAAAAAAAAAGCCCTTTTGAGCTGTGCCTTGCTGCTTCCAGGGCATCAGCACCCGCACAGAGAGAGATGAGATGGTATGCAGCAGCCTCACCATCCACTCTTCACAAAATGACAGCATTTTACAGAGCTCTAAAGGCTATTTCTCCTCCAGGAGGGATGGTGGTTAGCAAGGTTCTTCTGCTTGATGGGAGGCAGCAGTCTGGTGCAGAGGTGGTGTCCTCACCCATGCCAATGCAGCCCGGTTTGCTCCCTGGGTGCACTGAGCCCTTCAGCTCTAGTAGGCAGTCAAGGGAGGGGGTGCCAGGCAGGGACCCCCTCTGCACACACAGCTCCTGTCCTCTATGTCACTCCACCACCACGCACAGTCCTGGCTCAAGAACACAGGCAGCTGCTGTGGGACAAAGCATCCTCCGGCAGCTCCGGTCCCCCCCATGCCTCGGCAGTGCTCTGACACGTTTTCCTCTGGCCGGGGTCTCTGCTGGGCCCTGTGCAGCCTGGCAGGAGACACATGCTTCCCAGGCACAGTTGTTACTGCAGGGCAGTGCCCGTGCTGGCAGCCCCGCGGGCCTCAGCGCCCCGCTGTGAGGATCCAGGGCGTCAGTGGCAGCATGTTTGGTGAATTCCACTCAGTTGCTGCATTAGGTGAATACCTCAACAGTTGTCAAACCAGCCACGTGCTGCCAGAGCTGCTTTACATCGCCCAGACCAGAGGCAGCAGGCGCTCATGAAGAGCGGGCCTCTTCTCGGCTGCTTCCAGCACGAGCCCTGCGCTGCCCGAACATCTCGCCCGCGGCCTACAGCGACGATGCTGCACCCCCAGATCCAGCTTCCTGGGCTCTCTTTGGGGGCACTTGTCAAACAGCTGCAGAGATGCTGCAAAGGTGCCTCCTGAGCCCCATTAGAAACACACAGCACCAGAACACTGACCCTTTCTGACAGGGTACCAGGCCAGCCCGCTTGTCGCACGCAAAGCCACTCTTCCAGGAACAAAATGCCAGGCAAGGAGAGCCTGATTATTCCCAAATCCGGCCCAAGCCCTGGGTGAACGGTACTGCAAAGTCTTCCCACAGCAGCCCCAAGCCAGGGATGCTGTGCTGTAGGACTGAAGTGCTGAAACACAGCAAGGAAACAGATCTATAGCCCTAGAAAAAGCTTCTGAATTAAAACTGTAAGTAGTGGTAAATCTCAGTTTTAATAATGCAGATTAACGCTGCTGAGAGATGTGGCAGAGCAAATCAAATTCTGCTGAGCTGGAGGAGAAAGAAATAAAACCCTATCACAAGGCAACAGCACAGGGCTGGGGGAGCCCACAGGCAGGCACGGGGCAACGGCTCAGCTGCCGGCAGAGTCCCAGGGAGCCGCTGTTGCTGCTATCAGAGCCCACAGGCAGCACTGCTGGGTGCTGGAGATTATATCTTCAAAATATACCTGGCTAATGAATTTGTGCCTGACAGCTTCAAGTGTCAGACAATTTGTACAGTACGAGACTGTGCCTGAGCGCTTGTCACTAACGACTTGTGAAGGAGTGCTGCGACCAGGCCCAGCCTGCCCCACATCCATCACGCCCCGCGGGCGCCTGATGGGTGCAGCTGCAGCGTGCCAGTGGTGTGAGGCTGCCAGCACAGGGGGGGCACCTGGCCCTGGTGCCCCATGTGCACCCCCCTTCACCCTCCACAGCCCCGGCCCAGCTGTGCTCAGCTGGAGAGGCAGATGACAGCTGTGGTTACAGAGCTTCTGCCACCTCCCAGGGAAGCACCTGGAAATGAGGTGCCCGTGCAGATGGAAGGCAGGAGGTGTCTAGGTAAGGTCAGGAGGCTGTGGAAGGGGACAAAAGTCACAGGACAGGGTTAAGAAAGAGAGGATTAGAGTCTTTTGGTGATAATTCCAACAGTAGCAGATCCTATTTCTAGGGGGACAGCAAAGACACCAATCTGTATGTACCTTTTCCACATATATTCAGCAGGTACTCGAGTTCTGCACTTGGAACCCTTGTGTCTGTTTGTCACACACAAGTAAGTGCTTCCAGTCAGTGACTAGCTGAGGACGTCACAACAGTGACTATAATAATTCTCAGTGTCCCAGACCTGAGAAATTCATGTCCTCAACACCCAGGAAGCAGCAGAAGGAAAAAGCATCTATCCCATTCTCATTTCTGTCCAGGCTGGAAGCTGAGGGAATTGCAGTGCTCTGGGAAACTACAAGGGCAAGTAGTGAGGAGCTTGATGCTTAGAAAGGCTGAAGAGAAGATTTGCCCAGAGGAGAGCTATAGACAGTCTGCTGAGGAATGACTGCAGCCCCAAGGAAAAACAGGACAGCTCATGGAGGGACCCATAAAGATTTAACAGGCAGGGATAAGTCCAGCTGGTGTGGAGCATCAGAAAGGCCTTGTCAAACAATCCCCACCTCCTCCTCCAAGGAGATTACAAGTTGGGCTGATTAAGGCAATTACAGTGATGTACTTCTGTGAGGTGTTTGGCACTGTATCACATGCCATTCCAAGTGAAATATCATGCTGCACAACACCGCCCGTGCTAAATGGATTAAGCAGCAGCTGAAGCATCTGTCAATGAGGAATCCCCATCAAGGAGGCATCTCCAGGGAACAAGCACTGCTCAGTATCTGGCACTGACACAGATACACTGGGCAGCCCTGCCACATGGGACCTGGGCAGGTCCATTCAGGTGGACATTTGGAGGTTCAGAACTGCTTCAGCACCATCCTTTCCTGTGCAGGCCAGCAGCACGAGCAGAACTCCCTGGGTGCTGGGTTCAGGAGAGGCAGCAAGAACATGGAGAGCTGAGTGCCCCCCAGGAGCATTTCTCCAGATAGGATCTTTGGAGCAGCAGCAGGTCTGGCCCCACCACTCAGGACACACACCCAGGTGGTTTGGGGCTGAGCCTCTGCCCTAAAACATTCAGGGCTGCATCAGTGACATTTCCCCTTCAACAACCAACACCTTATCAGTAAGGTTTCTGCTTCAGCCCAGAGTCTTCAACCATGAAATTATATGACTCTACCTTGACCTCAGGTTTTCTACAGTTAATATCTCCTGCAGAATACACACTGCAGCTCGGGGCGCTTCTCAGATGCGACAAACAAGGAATACAGTCTCAAAATGAAGATCTCTGCTCATTCCCTGGGATGCCTTTCCCCCCTTCAGAGAGCCTCAACACCAAGAGCAGAAGCTTGCTTGCTACAGTGAGGACTCCAACAAGGGTCCTCTCCTGCCCCTAACCCCAGGGCCTGCTCGCATGCCTGTGTGGCTGACACATTTTCCCTTGTCCCCACTGATAACCTGGGATTGTCCCTGCCAGCCCATCCAGGCACTGATGCTCCATCAGAGTCCACTCCTGCTTTGGAGGGACACTGTACTGTGAGAACAGGACAGGGCCTGCAGAAAAGGGACAAGGAACATCAGCCCAGTGGAGTCAGGCTCCTTTCAGAGACCCCCTGGAACTCGCACCACAAGCTGCAGATGTCACAGGCAGAGCACTCCCCACACGCTCAGTCTCAGCTCCAGGGAAGGCTGATCCCAAGGAACATCATGGGCCAGCTCCTCCCTGGAGTGCTCCTGTCCAGCCTGAGCTGAGCATGCACAGCCACAGGATCACTTCAAAAGCACTGCCCTGGCCTCCTGGAGAAAGGGAAAAACCTTGCTCCTCCTGCTACTCTTCAGATTGCTCTGGCAATCGAGCAGCATCTGATCTTCCAGAAGACTGATAGAGAGGATGCTGGTGTCATTATCAAGTTAATTAGAAAAACTCAAATGGAGCTTTAAACATTTTTATAATACATTTGGGCCTTTTTGGCAGGATTATTGCATCTTTTGGGTTTCTATTTCCCATTAAAGCGTTCTCAGTAGTGCATATATAAAAGCCATGTGATCTTGGCTCCTTGCTGCTTTTTTTTCTCTTTTTTTAAAGACATCTTTTTTCGGGTAAGATTTATTAAATATTGTAATCAGTTAAATTCTGGCAGCTTAAACATTTTCTTTAATAGCCTTGTTAAATGTGGATTAGATTCAAAATCCCTGCCTCTGAACTCTTGAGCAGCAGTATTTATATGCAACGTTAAAAAAATTAAAAGCTTTACAAAGTGGTAATTACTCCTCTGCTGCAGCAGGAAAGAAGCTGACTTTCCATGTTATTTTAAGGCAAGTTTTCCAGCCTCACCCTTCTTGGGTGATACTACACAAGCAGACTCAGTCACATGCTCTGATTTGGCTGGCCCTGTGTGGAGCCAAGAGTTGGACTTCATGATCCTTATAGGTCCCTCCCAACTCAGGATATTCTATGATTCTTGAAGTATCCTCAGGTCAGGGTCTGGGAAGCATCCCTTGCAGAGCTCACACCACCTAAAGCGCTATCAGGTTTGGAACAAGGCAAGCAAAGCTGCATGGCCCTGCAACAGCAGGGCCAGCCAGGAGCCCTTACAGGACACAGCTCCTGCTGAGCCCCACCAAGTGTGACTCCCTCTCCCCACACCAAGAGCCTGCACAGACAGCATCCTACCTGGTGAGTGGATCCCCAGCACCACCAATACCCGGAACAAGCAGAGCAGAGATGACCAGCACCATCAGCTGGGGAGGACACACCCCTCCTTTTATACACTGAGCCCAGCAGCCACCGGTGCAGCCCATCACCTGCTCTGAGATGTGATGGGCAACACCTGTAGCCCCTCTGTGAGGTAGTTTTTTACTCCTTCAGTGTTGTGTTGCTGCTCTGCTTGCTCTCCACCCCTCATCAGCCTTCAAAAAGCCAAGCAGAAACTGGGGACACCAGGCTGGACACTTGGATCATGCAGTTAATGATGTTTCTAAGACTTTGCTGTATCTAAGTGATACATGCCCTCGTTGTTACCACAGTTTCCTTGCCATGCTGGCAGCCAATACTGTATAAAGACCTTCAACGTGCCAGAAAACTTACAAGTGCCATCAAAAGCAGCTAAAGCAGAGGGGAAGTTCCCTTTTTGCAGTTCCTCCTTCCTTTGCCCCGTGCAGCAGCTCCATATTGCCCTGAGACAAACGTGCAGGAGCTCCCTGATGCTGGCCTGGAGCTGCCCTGGCTCCGGCTCTCCAGCCTGGCACATTGCTGTCCCCAGGGCTCCCTCCTTCCTGCCGGAAATCCTCTCTGCTGCCCCGGCAGCCGCCCCGCAGCCGGGCGCAGGCCGGGCCTGAGCCATCACGGCGCAAAGCCCCGTGCAGCGGGGTGCAGAGGGGTGAGCAGGGATTTATGGAATGTACCGATGACACAAATTCAGGCGAGCAGGGGCAGAGCAGCACCCCCAGGGCAGCTGCACCGGCCACAGGATGGGGTGCACCCGGGCACCACCAGTGCAAAGCCATGAACAGGGAGGGAGATCTGGCTGTGCCTCACACTCCTGCTGAGGTCTGAGGGACCTGCCCTGGCTGCCGGAGGTGCTCAGTGCTCGCAGCCCCGTGCTCTGTGGGGACCTGCAGCCTGCCACGCCGCAGGTGCGGGCTGAGCCCACGCAGAGCAGCGCGGGGTGCAGCCCAGCCACGCTGCACCCCAGCCTGCAGAGCCTCTCTGGCCAGGAGGCAGGATTGCCAAACCCCCGGCAGATGGTCTGGAAGTCAGGCAGAGGATCCAGGGGATTCTCAGAGGGTGACCCCAAGTAAAGTTGCCAGGCTGGTAGGCAGCACCCAAAACTCTGGGGAAGCAGAATTGCCACCGTGTGAGTTATGGAGGGTGGGTCCCTGAGCAGAGGACCCCACGCACTGTCACAGCCTTGCCTGGGTGGCACTGAAACTTCTCAGTTCGTGTTGTTGGAAGTATGAGTTTTGCTGAGTGTTTCTGAGGAACAGAAGGCACCTTTGGGAACCCTAACTGGGTTTTAATGAAGCTTTTTGCCATTGAATGTAAGTCAATTTTCTTGGAGTGATTATCCTATCTCTAGAGGGTATTGTAGGAATAGATGAGAACTAGAGAGGGACAAGAATAATATCAAGGACTGGAAAAATTCTCGAATAAGGAGAGACAGAAAAACAAGGTAGAAACAGAATGAATAAATAATAAATGGTCTTGAAGAGACAGTCTGGGAGCTCCTCTCATCCCACTCTCATAACGAAGGAAGAGAAAACACTGTGTGGAATTAAAAGGTGGAATAAAGAGGAATACCTCTCTTGTGAGTTGTAACCAGCACGTGAGGCCCAGCACTGCACAAGCCGGGGTGTGTTCCCTGGGGACCAGGGTGCTCTGCTCTGCCTGACGCATGCAAAGTGCTTCAACCCCAGGGCTGCAGAGGGAGAGCCCAGGAACCTCCCGTGGCTTTTGTCCAGGCTGCAACCTGGCCCATTTATGACTCTCTCCCTGCAGGAGAGGCGTCTTCACCCAGCTGGATAGAAACTCGGATTTGGGTTTTTGGAGCTGAGGGCTCCGCAGCCAGGTGCACAGAAGGATGCTCTGCTGATGCCCTGACATGGAAAAGCTGTGCTCCCACTTTCAGGCACCAGTTTTCCACCCTGTGGGTCTGCAGGTGGCACCCACAGGGACTGTCACCAAGCTACAGGTAAAACACAGGAATAAATAGATATAAAATGTACTAACGCAGAAGGAGGTCTGTGAGCAGACTGTTCTCATCTCGCAGTCAGTCCTGTGAAGCTGCTACTGGGGATGAGACTTCAGGGATAAAGAAACCCTCCCTGGTTCCGCACTAGAGAATGAAGACTTCCCTTTTAAAATTCATAAACCAACACAGAGTGTGAGTTAAAAAATAAGGATCCCCTATTTACATATATCACTGCAACAACCACGGTGCTCGTTATGAATTATTTAGCATAATGCACTCTCACATCGTCCCTGCTTGCTCAGTGGCCTCCTCTCAATTAGGCATTTATGGCAGAGGGGTCAGTAATAGCAGGTCAGTTAAAATGTAAATAAAAGTGACACTGGGAGATACGCTGGAGCATTTATTTATACTGTTGTATTACTGAAAAAATGTGTTTATGAAGACCAATTCCTAGCATGTGTACTTGTGATACGAAAAATGTGTTTAGCAAAATGCACATTAAAGATGATTTACCCAGAGCAGAAGCACTGGAACAGACTGCCCAGAGAGGCTGTGGAGTCTCCTTCTCTGGAGACATTCAAAACCCACCTGGACCTGTTCTTTTGTGACCTAATCTGGGTGATCCTGCTCTGGCAGGGATGTTGGACTAGATGATCTTTTGAGGTCCCTTCCAACCCCTAACATTCCATGCTTCTGTGATCCTGTGAACTAGTGGGTTTCGCTGGTCAGAGCCCCACTGCTGGCTGCCCTCAGCCCCAGGCACAGCATTCTGCTCAGGTCAGGGGTCTCCCATCCCTGGCAACGCACCCTTCCCACCTCCACTGCCCCTCTCTTGGCAGCGGGGATGGGAGTTGCAGCAGAGTTTGGAGGGGTCCGAGGGCAGCACCCAGGATGCATGTGGCTCTTGCAGCATCACCAGACCTGGGACAGTGCAGTCCCTTGCAAGCTCTGAGTAGATGGATCCATACAGGCATAAGGAAACAGCCAGGAGAAGTTCTTCAAATGAAGTGGTTTGTGGCAAAGAAGCAAATTTTATGACACTGAAACTTCTCACAGATTGACTTTGGTTTTGCCATTTTTTTTGGCTTTAAAAAGGACAGCATTTTCAGCAGAAGTTTTGAGTCTTTTCCACTTAATGTTCTTAAAAAGTACAAATTCAGTAGGTTCTTCATTTTGGACCAAATTAAGTACTTCGGAAGTACACAGAAAGGTTAGCCTTTGTTTCATGTTTTACAGTGCTTTCTGCTTTGCTGAAGTTTCTGAGAAGTTGTTTAATGTCAAGCCAATGTTTCTGGGCTTTTTGAGCTGCTAGCAAACGGAAAAATCAGCTTTTTATACCACTCCCCTGGACAATCTCCCAGCTGGCAGCTTTTCCTCTCCTTTCTGTATGGCAGCCTCCATCCCCAGTCGATCGATCTCCACTAGCGCAGCTCCCCAGCACTGCGTCCGCTGCGGTGCGGCTCCGGCTCCAGCTCCGGCTCCAGCTCTGGCTCCCCTCCTCCTGCCCGACGCCAACAGAGTCGGGCTCCCAGGGGACCCCACTGCCACATCCTTCAGCCGGGCAGGGATCCCACCTGAGTCTGCAATGGTCCACAAATTCATCTGCCATGAGGGGGATTGGCATGCATCGAAAATGGCAATGACCCGCCGGGGCTGTTCGCAGTGCAATGGGAAGGAGCGGAGAGCAGGATGAGGATCCCTGCCACCCAGCACACCCCTGTATGAATGTGCCCCTGGTCCCTTTGTCCCTGGGAGGATGCAGCCAGCCCAGCCTTGGGTTTCCCTTTGCCTCTCCCACAGGGAGGGAAAGCACCAGTATCTGTTTCTGAGACGTCTCTTCCCCCCAAAAACCAGCATGCCCCCATGGCCCAAGCAGGGGCTGGCTGCTGCTTTCCCACCGAGGCCGTCGGGATGGGCATCCAGCCTCTCCCTGCCTCCTGCCAGCTCCAGAGCGGGGCTGGGGGCTACCCTGCCACCGCGGGACAGGGATGGGGGTTCCACACGCCCTGGCAGCCAGCCCCTTTCCTGGGCTCAGGTGCATTTTTTCTCATGAACAGTTATTAGCCCTGTATGGGAGGTGATAATAACAAGCCATTAATGGGAATCTGTTTGAGTGCCACTGTGTGGCAAGATCGTAAATTAATGGCCGTTTCATTTATTGTCATTTTATCCATAACAAGATGCTGATTTTCCCCCCGGGATAATGAAATTGGTCTGTAAGAACCATAAATCCTCACCGTGGTGCGAGGCTGGAGCAAGGTGTTGGATTAACGGGCTAATGACAGGGATGTGAAGGCTCATGAATCGCGGGGCTGTGGGGAGAGCAGGTGGCCGCGCCGGGGGGAGCCCGTGCCGATGCCCGTGCCGGAGCTTTTCTGAGGCTGACGGCGGGTTATTTCAGATGTCAGATCAGAAAGATCCATAGAGCCCTCCTGGCATGCCCTTGGTGGCTTGCATTTTCTGCCTGTGGAAAATCAGTTTTTAAGGCAAAGCTGTCAGACCAAAACGGCCCAGGGTGTTCACTGACCTTCACCCCCATCAGGGCCGTCCCAGACAGATGCTGCCTGCCCTGCCCATGGCGTGAGCAGTTCAGGGTCAGCCAGGAGGGAGAATTGTCGACTTCTGCTCCTTTCACCTAAAGCATAAAACAAAAAACAAATGCTGGAAATTTATGGGGTCTATCGAGCTGAAATACTTCCTTTTCTACATGTTCCCTGCCACTCCCAGGATCATCAGCCAAGGACCTTTAATCTGTGGACAAGCATGACTTCAGAATAATGACTGCCTGGAAATAAAAATTAAAAAGTAGAAGTTTATCACAATTAAGTTTTTAAATGGGGGGGGGGGGGGGGAAAAAGGACAG
>VZTU01007467.1:783954-808708 GCA_013400835.1 Zapornia atra | reverse complement strand
GGATGATGATGATCCTCTCCCTCCCACAGCAGATGTACCAGCCACAGCTGGAAAGACTGACACCTCTCCTCCTACCTGTGGTGAGCTGTCGGCAGTGGTGCAGGGTTACCTTGACAGTGATCTGGGCAGTGAGGAAGACTCCAGGCAGTCACTGATGTGAACACTTGCTGCCCTGGTCACGCTGGTGTGGCACCACCTTCTCGCACCCCTCGAGAGCTTTAACCACCTGCCTGTTGTCTGCCACAGTGCTCGTTCCTTCCCTGATTTCCTGTCCTCATCTCTCTCTCCTGTTCACAGAACGATCAGGCCAGGCTGCCTGAGCTTCACCCAGAACAAGGTGGGGAATCTCGATTGGCTGGGCAGAAGAGCTTCACCTGCCCAGGACCACCCTGAGGCAGAGGAGGGTGATGTGGAGATCCCCAGGACCTCCTGGAGGCCCCTGCAAACCTGCCCCTCTTGCGGCTAAGCGTGGGGAAGGGCTCACAGCTTGCTTTTTTTCTTTCCCTTCCATAATTCAGCAGAGATAGCGTTTTAAACATTGCTATTTTTCTCTCTCATATGCGAGAAATATTAACTGGCCAAACTTTGCTGTGGCTGTCACCATCCTTTTAGCAGCGTGATTGCCAGTGGGGGATTTATAGTCCTCCCCGCACCTGGGTTATTTGAGTTTTGCTTTGCTGCAGGGCCAGGGCAACAATAAATTTCCTTCTCCTCTGGAACATGCTCTAACCTTTCATTTTCTAATAAAGCGTTAAACCTTGGAGCAACCCACACTGGCCTCGGTGCTCACAAGGAGAGGAGTTTCAGCTGAGCCCATGAGCTGCTTGCCGCAGGCTGGAGGGCACCGTGTGGGCCAGCACAGCACTTCCCGGGCAACTCTGATCAGGGTTCTGGCTTCCCTTTCCAAAGAGAGCCCCCTCCCCAGCCAGGGACACCCCCTCCCTCTCCCCAGGCAGAGGCCACATCCTGCTGCTCCCCAGCAGCACTGCACCCCAGCTGGGCTGCCAGGGGTGCTGGGGGTGGCGAGCTGGGGAAAAGGAGGCCATGCTCTGCTGTGCTGCTCCAGCCAGCCTGCCCTGCTCAGGGAGGGGCTGGGGGTGACCCGCTCCTCTGGGCAGAGACAGTAAAAACAGTCCGAGTAAAACTGAGGGTGCCACTGGGTAGGAGGCATAGCGGGATGCTGTTCAGAAACAGGCCACCTGCCAGCTGCAGGAACGCTTGAAGGCATCAGGGAAGAAGTGCAGGAGAAGCCCCCAGATCTGCCTGGCGAGACCTGATCAGGACAGAGCAACAAGCGGGCAGCTCTGGGAGCTTCCCCACCCCATGGACCATCCTCAGCACCGCCCTACCACCTGCTCCAGCCCACGTCCTGTAGTGCACAGTGGACTCGACCCAAGCCAGCCAGAGGCAGAAGGATGGTGAGACAGCACCAGCAGCACAATGCCCATCAACAAAACAGATTTATTAAGTTAAAAAGGGCCTAGCCAGCACCCTGCAACCACTCGTGCCACCCACAGCCCCTCCCTGCTCTGTGCGGTGCCTTCAGGGAGCCTGACGGGCATGAGGGATGGATGGGCGGATGGGTGGTGCATCTACTGCTGGTCTCATTACAGTAACGGAGCCGGCTGCGGCGTCAGGCTGTTACCAGCTGAGCTGCTGGGTGAATTACAGCAAGGTTCTGCATTGTGGTAATATGATTTTTTCAATATATTCTGTTTGGATTGGCAGGTTGGTCTCACTCTTTCTCAACTGACTGATAAAGCACTAGACAGGGGATTAGTCCTCTTGGAAGCTAAAGAAAGAGGTAATTTGGGTTGTTTATAGCCTGTGGGGGTAGAATCAAAATGTACAATACTGAGAGAGTCAAACTTCTACAGCGTACGGCACAGCTATAACTCAGAGCAGGTATCAAACATTGCAGTCCCGTGAAATGCATTCCCCTGACAAAAGGACAGGAAGGCAGAGAGAACGAGAGGAATTAATCTGTTCTTGGGATGAATGCTGTAATGAAGACAGGAAATGCCAAGAAAATGAACTCCTGCCTGGTCCAGTTTGAGCATCAGACTGTTTGGCCCAGAAGTCTCACCCCTGCGCTCCGGGCAGCGTCAGGAACAGCCCAGACACAGGAGATGCTGCTGCTGGTTACATGTAGGGGTGGCCCTGATCCAACCTTGGCTTCTCTGTATTAAAAGAATAACAGCTTTCCCTCAACTGGGTTTTGCTGGGTTTTCATAGCTATTAAATCTAATTGCTGAGATAGAGTTATAAAATTATAATTTTAACCATGCAATTTAGATGGAGTAACCAGTCGCCTATTTCTGTGATTATCCCGGATTATTAAATGAACAGCTGCCTCCAAATATGTTTGCAACAAACTAATTCAATGAGTGCATGTGCCTGAATATTCATGGCCCTGATTTGCAGCACAGACTTTTTAAGACTTTTTTCACTGTGTCTTTAAAAGTTAATTTATCCTGGCAATTTAAATAAATACACTTCCATCAGCTCTGGTTAGTGCTCCAGACTTTAACACTAAGTTTGGCAGCAAGTGAAGGTGTCCCAGCCCCTGCTTCGACGTCCGCTCGCAGCAGAGCACTTTCAGTGGAGACAGACATCAGTGTTGGTGTCGATTCCAGGCTTCTCCCCTGTCTTGTTTGCGGGTTTGACAACCCTTCTCTGCATAGTGCTAACAAAATGTGACACTCTGCAGTCTGTTTGTTTTAGCTTTTCCACTAAATTTTGCATCCACGCCAAGTAGCTGGGAAATAACCTGCCCTCCCCAAGCGCTGAAATATGGATAAGGCTGGCCGGCACGACAGCCAGCCAGCAGCTCCCCCAGCCCTCCTGGCTGTGGCTGAGCCCAGGCATGGTGCACAGGCAGCTCTGCAGTCATCGCTCCATCAGGAATTTCATTTTCCTCCTTGAGAAGGAGGTGCCCTCCATCACCCCCACCAGCCAGGGCAACGGGTAGGAGAGCCGGGAGCATCCCTGAGGCAGCAGGCACGGTTTCCAGCCCAGAAGGACACGTCTACGGAGCACAAGCACAGCAGCAGCGAGTTACCACCAGGCTGGGAGTCAGGCAGACGCTGCAGGACGCAGCGAGTGCCCTTCACACAGCGACTGCTCACCCCAGCTGCCACTCGTGTGTCCCCCGGGGCAGTGGCAGACAGCATGGGCTGGGGCTAAGCCTGCCCAGGCCTGTCTCTGCAGGCCACGCTCCCCAGCATGGCCCACGAGAACATTAAGTGTGTTTCTTGTACTGAAGTTCCTGCCTGCTCCTCAGCGCCAGCCACGCTCCTACGCAGTAGTAGAACATTTTAATAACATTCACAGCATGGCACAGGCCATCATTACCCTGTGACACAAGCAAGTGCCCAAGAACAGTCATTTCACCTGACACTGCTCCTATTAGGATGCACTGGAATTTACCCTGGGGTGTCCCAGCCCTGTGGCAGCTGCAGCCTCCAGAGCCTGACAGAAACCTCCTGCCCTTGGGAATGTGCTGGGATTTACATACTTACCGGAGAGAAACAGCAGCTGCTCGGCAGAGGTACCACTCCCAGGTGTATTTCCAAGGTACCTATTAGGCAAATGCCCACAGCTGCAGTGCCTGGGGTCTCCAGGCAATCCCTCCCATCCCATCCCCCCCCTCCAGAAACACGGGCAGCTGCTCAGCTGGAACAGGCAAGCTCCAGTCTGGAAAGTCAAACCTTGTTTGGGGTAGTGACTTGTGCAACCTCTGCCTTCTTCACATCCTCACAGACACATCCCTTGGCAAGCTGTCACCATTAAAAATAAGTCTTTAAAAGCTTTTATTAAAGATCCAAGAAAAAAAAAAGAAGATAAAAATGTGTTAAAGTACTTAAAATGTACAGTAGGGCTTTCATTTTAACAGCATCCCTGATGCCTTTTGTCTGTCTGTATAGAGGTTTCACAAGAATATACACAGTTTGACAGACTTTCAGATGATATTAAAGACAGCAACATCTGATTGTGGGGGAAAAGAAACAGTTTGATTGAGCCAGGCTAGAGCTGTTAGACCCTGACCTGCCGCTTTGCAGAGCCAGCCAGACAAATGCCAATGGGAAGACAAAGAGGGTACTGGTACTGTATGGCAGCTGCACCATCTGCTAGAGAGGGGACCCCATGGTGCACACACAGCCTTCCCTGCTCCCCAAGCCCGAGCCCTCGGGTCGGTGCTGGCCTTGGGGTGCCTCTTGCCCACAGCCTGGCAGGTCTGCAGGAAGGTGTCCTGGCTGACCCTGCAGGGCATGGGGAGGAGCAGGATAGCACAGGGGCTTGGGGAGGGAGGACAGCAGGCACAGCATGGGCACAGGCGTGTGTCCCCACAGCAGTACGTCCCCTCTGGGGGACCCCTGGCCTGGGTGGTGGGACTGGGGTCGTGACAGCTGTGAGCATCAGCCCTTTCCCCTCCCCACTGCCTTTCTCCTCCCCTCCCTGTGGACATCCCTCTGTTGGCATGTCCTGGGCCCACAGGTGTGGGTGTCCAGGTCTGTGGAGTTTCCCCTGGATGACACAGTGCCACCTTCACGGTTTTTCAGGGCAAGGGGTTGCTCCCAGCTTCTCCCCCGAAGCCTGCAGCCAGATGAGCCCTTGTCTCATCTGCAGGAGCTGTGACCTGAGACAGGGAGAGGGGGATGCATCCCAGGAGAGACTGCAGACGGGGCAGCAGGGCCCAGCAGGACTTCTCCCAGGCCCCAGCTCAGCATCCAGGACCACTGCAAATCCCTCAGCACCACAGGGCTGCTGTCTGCTGGTGCCAGATAGGGAATATGAACACACAAGGTTGCACAAGGGTTGTGCTGCTCTGCCAACATGTGCACGAGGAGCGAGGGCACAGTGAGCAGAAACCTGCCACCAGCCCCATGTGTGCCACCCTCCCAGAAACAGCCTGTGGCCGTGTGCAGGCCTGGGCATGGCTGTGCTGCCCCAATGGGCACTAACCAGAGCATCTGTCCCCAAGCCTTCAGTTCCCCATCGGGCAGCCTGGACAGCAGGACCACAGAAAATAGACAGCAATGATACAAGCAGACCAGCCCCAGCTTGTATTGATGGAGCAGGGAGGACAAGCCTCCCATGAGCTGTGCCAGGGATGCCTGTGCTGGGGCTCAGGCAGCCGCCCCTGCAGAGCCAGAGCCTGGGGCTTGTGCTGGAGCCAGGAGTGAGCAGGGGAACCAGCACAGCACATGTTTAACCAAAGCACCAGCCATGGCCTTGGCCCGTGGGGAGCTGGACCCTCCTTGTGCTGACAGATGACAGCACTGCCATAAGACTGTCCCTATCTGCCATGCTCTCCGACGGCTTCAATTCAACCACGCGCTGGGTGCTGAGGCTGCATCGCTTGAGAGGTGGTTTGTGATGGGCTGGGTGCAGGGACCAGTACTTGCCTCCAGAGATTGCCCTGTCGCTGGGCTCTGCTTTTCCCAGGTGTCATCTAAGGGAGTTCACAAAGATCCACGTGGAAACTTGTTCCTGTGTGCGTGTTTGCTTGGGAGAATCCAGAGCTCCTCCTCAGCCCATGTATGTCTGCTCCCTCCCAGCCTGTGCCACTGCAGTGCTGTGTGGGGTGGGAAGGGAAGGGCACTCTGGCAAGAGATGGATGACTGTTGAGGCAAGAGCTGGCCCACATCCCTGCTCCGCAGCGCTGCCAGGGAACTGCAGCTGGAGCATCCGCCACCCAAAGCTGGCACAAGCTGCCCGTGCTGCATCCTACCGTTGCCTGTGCCCTGCTAGAGGCCAGTGGCATGGCAGCTGCTCCTGGTCAGCCTGGGGCCTCCTCTCCTTGCTCCATCTTCACCAGCTTCATGGCTGGCCTGGTGCACAGCAGCTTCCTGGGCAAACCTCCTCTGGAGGTTCCATGCTGCCACCTGCAGAGGATGGGCATCGCATGGCTGGGTGGTGGGTATCTGAGGGGCCTTGCTGAGCTGGAGCTTCTCCCATCCCTGTGGTCCCCAGGCTGGTGCTGCCCTCCCCTGCCCACAGCAGCCCACTGGCTTCACGGGGTCATCCCAGCTGGGCAGGGCAGGAGTGGGCTGTGTCACCGGGAGCAGGGGCTTGTGCAGGGAAGCTGCTTTTTGGAACCAGGGGACAGAAACAGGCACCAAAAAATGCTCCTGCTTTTCTAACAAGAAGCAAAAGATTAAAAAGCTAGTTAAAAATTCATCTAAGAGAGGCAGAGTTTCCCAAGCATATCAGAGTTAATATTTATAAAGGGGATTGTTGCTCATTCTCAATTATCCTAAAAGCTTGGTACAATTGATGCATTGGAGAACCCACGAACACAGGCATGTCAAGGGAAAACCATTCCCTGTGACCGCTAACAAAATGCAATCAGATCTGCAACATGTGGAGCCAATTGATTTTCAACAAGTTATACAATGTAAACAAATGATTGATTCTTGGGCTGCTTTTATTTCTGAGCAAGCAGTTAGAAATCTCTCCAGCTACTCTGAGCAGGTAAGGCTGGTGGTAAACAAGGGCTGCAGAGGGGCAGCATGCAGTCCTTTCATCAACCTGCAAACAGCAGGAGCTTTGATTATTTTTTTTTTCTTTTCCCCCAGCCCCTTAAGCAGCCACTAAATAAACAACAATTCCTGAAGTAAGCAAGCCCCTGATCATGTGAAGTCTTTCTGTTGCCAGTGGTCATGTCGGACCAGCTCCTGCCTTCAACGAGAGTCAGGAGGGTTTTTTTATTGCTCTTGCATTTTGCCTCCTCTGATGTTTCCAGCCTTCCCCTGATTTACCCGAGACAGATGAGACAGGAATATCTCCAAGAGCTTTATCACTTCTCTCTGTCAGCGGCGGCTGCTAAGTCAACAGAGCGCTGGTGTGTGTCCGGACCGGCGGCACAGGGGTTGCTCGGCTCCCGGTGAAACCAATAAGCTGTACTCCACTGCCTCGGCTGATCCCGAACCGTGCTCCTGGCTATGGCAAATTGATCTCAGCCCATCGCTGGCAGGCTGCCAGTACCGAGGCACATCCTTGGGCACCCTCTGGGGCAGCGTGGGCTCCCTGGGGCTGCGGCACCCAGCATCCCTCCGACAGCTGGGAGCCGCAGGGAGCTGCAGGTCACCAGGGTGCTGACCACCCACGCACCTCACCCCCCCCTCGGACCCAGCCACCTCAAGGGGCGCCCGTGCAGGGACCCGATGAGCACAGGCTGTCACAGGGAGCTGCGTGCACGGGCACAGACTGGCTCTGGTGCAGGTGAAGCAGGGTCTCCACACACCTGGTGACTGCACACCTCTGCACCACCCGGCCCCACCTGCCACACGTCACGATGCAAAAACTGCTCTCGGCATGGGCCCGTCTGGGAAGAGCCCAAACACTGTGCCCACCACATCCTTTAGCATCCCAGCAGCTCGCCCTGCACCACACTGCACAGCTTCTCCTTGGCTTTGCCAGAGAGCCTCATCTCTGCACTGGTACTGCAACCTGTGAGCGACAGCTGTCCCCTCCTCCCCAGCTAGCACTGCACACCTCGAGCAACCTTCCCTGCTCCCACCACCTGCTCCTGCTGTACCTTGTATGTTACTTACCCATCAGTCTACTTCTCCTTCTTCCCCCTCTAGCTCCTGGTCACATCCTCCTCAGCCCTGCAGCAGTGAGGGCTGTTTCGGTATCAGAGAGGCACCGGCACTGGGCAGGGTGTACAGCTCACCTGGTCCTTGCTTTCCCACCCTTCTGAGCCTCCCAGCATCGCTGCAGTGCTGTTGAGATTACTGAGTGAATATCTGAGAAGAGTCACATTTCCATGAACTGTGATAATTATTGCAACAAAAGCAGTAAAAATGCATTTCCAAGGCTCCACCACCTGCTTGTTGACGCCCTGTTTGCAGGATGGTGCAGTTGGGTGTTTCTGTAGCCTGGTGTCCTGAGGGGTCCAGGGGTGAGGGAGCCACCAGCCCACGTCCCAAATCCTGGGAAAAAAACAGCCTGGAGCAAATTTACCAGCTCCCTGCAAGTGTGAAGATTTCTGCAGGAGAGTGAAAAGGGCTGGCAGTGGGCAGAGGGGGGCAGTTCCCTTGTGATAAAAGGTGAGGGGGGACTGGGCCATCGTGGCCAGGTTTGGCAAAGAGCACACTGTGAGTGAAGCTACAGCCTGGCTGGGTAAGAGGGTTGCACTGGGAAGCAGGAGAGGGGCTAGGACAGGACCGGAGGAGAGGTGCACTCCAGCCGTAGGGAAGCCACGGGCTCACACCCAGCCGCGGTACGGAGCAGGCATGGCTGCTGCATGTGTCCAAGCATGAGCCACAGTAACATTCTTGCCAGCTGGCAAGGCTCTGTGTTAGCTGCATCTCTGCTTTCAGACTGCTCTGCCAGAACCAGTTCTCCTCTCCCCTCCATGTTTCTCCAGGGCTCAAGGCCGACTTGGTGAATGATGGGGTCTGAGAGCACTCTGCTCTCACAGGGATGCCGGCAGCCTGAGCAGCTCTGGCAGCGTGGCACAGCCCCTTTGCACTTGCCAGGCACAGCACAGGGGCTGCCTCCTGCGACATCCAGCTCTCTGGGATGCAGCTGCTCCCCGGGCCCCCCCAAACCACCTCCAGGAACACGCTTCTCTTTCCAGGGTCCTCTTGGGTTGGGCACTGGTGGAACCCCCCCAACGCTGGGTATCCCCAGAGGCGGCAGAGCCTGGGGGCTCCCCACACAAGCAGCACGCTGCAGCCGGTGCCGGCCTGCCTGCTGCCACCCCCGGCGGTGTTTGCAGTGGCACATATGCTGTGCAGTGGGTTTGTGGTGCCTGCGGCATGTCGCGCGGTTGTCAGGCACGATGCCCGCTCCTGGTGCCAAAGTCTGGCACGACTCCCCGCAAGTGGGCACAAATTCATCCTAAAACACAAACAAAGGAGGAGGCAGCAGAGTCGTTGCTTGCGTGGGCACCGAGAGATTTCTGCGCAGGGAAGGACTTCGCTGGGGCCAGGAGCCTGTCTGTTTAAAATTGAAATGGTCTTTTTAAAGCAGATTAAAACCCATTCTGAAGGCAAGCGTGAGCACCTGTGATCTCACAGCAAAGACTTCCCTGGCTCTTTCAGAAACTGCCCCGCTCCCATTATAATATCAGCCTATCTCTGTCTCTTTATTTCGAGCTTCCGAGATATCCGTATTTCCCATAATTTTTACAGAGTTCAATTGTGAATTGCAAGCTGGTTTCTCTGTGTATCAATTGTATGTCTGTGTCCAGTACTAAGCCTTATTGCCATGTAATTTGTACAACATAATTAACCATGTAGAAACCATAATACGTTGCGTTTGGAAGAGTTACATCCAGTTAATTTAATTGACTAATAACATGTTTTCATTTAGCAGCACGTACTGCATTTCCAGTGATTGAATTAATGTCATGTTAACGGCTGCTTTTTGCAACAACATTTGGCATAAATTGCATTAAAAATTGATGTTTGTACAAATGTATTTTGAATACAGCTCAGCATGTGGTCTGGGAAAACACTCCTGTTGTTTATTAAATCAACTCGGTTCACAAGCGCGCTCGGAGGAGCAGCACCACCAGCCCCATGGAACAGTGCCGGCAGGACCAGGGTGGCATCACTGTCCCCCCTCTGGTCCTGACCCAGGTCAAAGCCTCCTCTGGCTCAGGACAGACCCTTCTCGCTCCCTCAGACTTGCAGTGCTTGGGGTTGCAGCCTCCTGGGTTTTAAAAGGAATCTCTGCCGATGGAGAGCTTTCCTGTGGTTGGAAAGCTCTGGGCACCTGCTGGGGCAGAGGCAGACCTGGAGACGCAATTACCCGTGTCCCTCGGTAAACTCCTCACCGCTGTGCCTGTCTAGCCTGCCTGCCTTTCCCCCGCGGCGGCCGCGGGCGCGGAATGGAAACATGCTCCGCAGCCGCCTCCTCCCCTCCCGTCTCTATTTGCACATGGTCCCGGGGGAGGCGGATCGATGCTCCGGCGGCCGGGAGACTAACACTCGCTTTGACCTGCTGTGGGAAACAAATCGAATCGCAGAGATCGGGCCCCTCTCCGCCAGCTTCCCATCTTCAGAGGTGTGAGGAGAGCAGGATTGGCAGGGCTCAGCCTTGCAGACCACAACCAGAGGCCAGCAGCGTCCGAGTCTCCTGCCAGAGCCTGATGAAGGAGCCCAAAGCTCTCCCTCACACCCAGGGCAGCAGGTGGAGAGCAGGATAAAAAGGAGCGCTTGAAGGATGGGGTTTGCTGCACGCCAGAGGAATCTCCAGCAGGGGCTGCAGCATCTTTGCGGGCTGGCTCGCTGGGTTTCCACGTGCATCATCAATCCTCAGCTTCGGCATTAGCCAAAAGCAAAACTCTGGAAATACAGGGGCAGAGGATGCAGTGGCAGCATCACAGCCCAGCCCAGAACTCTCTGGAGCCAGCTGGAAGGTAAGGCTGCCCAGGAGGGTTGGACATGCCCAGCACGGCATCACCCACACCAGCCCAGCAGCAGCAGGCAAGGGCAGTACCCTGCCGAGAGGCACAGCCACCCCGCACATTCTCATTGCCCCAGCAGAGACCCCACCATCCATCCTCAGCTGGACAGGCTGGCACTGGCCTGCCCGTATGCCTTGGGTCGGGGGGTCACTTAAATAAAAAGCCAGCACCTCAGGCTGGGGCACAGGCTGAGAGAGCATCCCCTCCTCAGTGACCCCAGCATCCAGCTGGTGAATAAGGAGAGCCCTTTCCCAGGAACAGAATCCTCCTCGACCCACTCCTCCATCCTGCTCTGGGCAGGGTGATAGCACACATTCATGCCTCTCAGCTCCATTTAATGCCCAGCTCTCTCTTCTCTGCTCATCATGCGCTGCCACTGGCAGAAGTGGGCAAAGAGGGTCATGTCAGTGCTGGGAGCTGGGCCAAAGGGGGGCTGCCCCAAGTACCTTAGAGTCAGAAGACACCCCTGAGCCAGAGCTGATACATGAACTTCAGATCTCTACAGCACTGACAGAGGACTAGAAACAAACTTTGGGATAATGATCTGGAGAGCCAGGAGGAACACGGCAAGCTCACGGATGAGCATCCTGGAGCCAGAATCCGGGATGCCCTGGCCTGGGACCTAAAGCCTTGGCCTCTCCTGTTTCTGTTTACACAAGCCCCGTGTATGATCCTTCCCTGAGCACCTTTCCAAGTTCAGTGCCCCTGGCCAAGTCTCACAGCACTTTGGCAGCACCGGCTCCCCACATTCTGTATTTCTCACTCTTTAGGTACAGGGAACACATGAGCTATGTCCTGTGTCTTTTTGGCAACACACCACTCCATCTTTAAGAAACAAGGCAGGAGAGGCTTCCTGCAGAGCCCCAGTGTTTGTGGACTCAGCAGCAGAGGCAGTGCCTGCTTGCTGGGATCACGTTCATAGAGACCACAGCTCCACTATTGATTATGATTTCTTAACAATTTAAAATCAATTAAAGAGGAACATCTGCACACAGTTAGGAGATAACGCTAAACACTTCCCACACAGCCAGCACAAACCGCCCTCCCTGGGAAGATGGATCGGAGTTAAAAACCACAGCAAACACAGCAGGGTGCCGGGGTTCATGCCACGGCTCAGCTCGGAGCTGGGGAATGAGATTCACAGGCCTGTGCATCACACTCCCACTGAACAGCTAGAAAATCTCTGGAAGATGCAACTGCTGGTTACCAGCTCTGCAGGAAGGGAATTTACTTAATTTAAAGCAACAGCTAAGATGAGATTTATTGGAGAAAATTGTATCTAACATCAAAGTGAGTGAACTAAATGCTTAAAGGTCACTTTTTAAAGTAAGTTCAAATAGAATACATATTATAGAACTTATGAATGGATGGCGTTTGTACTTTAAAAAAGCACCTTTTGTTGCCTTTCAGGTTTGTGAACTAATTTAGTCTCCGAACCAGGCACATATCAGCACTAGACTCAAGCATCTGCAGTGCAGCCGGGCAAGCCACAAGGGTCCCCCGCAGCTCTGCTGATGCACCTGCATCCCACCAGGCAGCCATCAGCCTCATCACCTTGTCCTCTCCCACCACCCTTGACCTCTGCCAGCAGAAGTGATGCCCAGCCCCATCGGGCAGCAGTCTCCCATGCTCCATTGGCATTGGAAATCTAAAGTGGGATCAGGGTGGCCCGGTGGTCAGGCTGCAGACAGCTGCCAGCGGTGTTACTGCCTGCACAGTCTGGTGTACAAGCACCGCAGGAGAGCAGGATTTGTGGGCCCTGCAGCGCCAGGCTCACCCCGCAGGAGGGGTGCAGGTTTCTGGGGAATGGGTACCCCCAGCTCTCACACCATTCTCCAGAGAAGGCTCCAAGGGTTTCTTCCCAGCTGTGCCTGGTGCCCAGCTGGCACGGGCACAGCCTTACTCCCTGCTGTGCCAGGGAGCATGGGGACCGTATGACTTTGAAATAAAACCACCTTCTTCTGTTTCCTCCTCCCCCTGTAACACTGCTTAAAAATTTAATTTCTCTTCTGTAAAATGTGTATTTTATTCTGGTGAATTACTGTAAGTTTCCTACAGGGAAAACCTGCAAGAATACTGGCAGGCTCTTACCCTCCTTTCAGAGCAGAGCAGCCCCCGACACGCAGCACAGCAGGGAAAGCTGCTGCCTCCCTGGTGATGCCTTCACCAGCCCGGGGAGGACACAGACCAGCCTCTGCCACCCAAGAGTTTGGGTAAGGGGGGCACAGCTGGGGTAATGTGCAGGAGCTGTCTGGGACCATCCCCCCATCCCAGGCAGGGGATGGGGACACCAGCTGGTGAGGCAAAGAGCGAGCGGCTGCTGGCACAGGTTGGCTCTGTGCTCCCAGGCTCCAGGCAGCCCACACTCTGAACAAATAATTTTTCTACGTTTTCTATTGCTCTTTGATAAACATCTGATCCTTATGAAAATCTCCCCGAGTCCTTCTTTGTTCAGGGATATTTGCTTATCACAGCACTGCCAACACAGACATGCTTCTGACTGTGTTTTGCTCCAAATCAATGGGCCAGATGGGCAGACAGGTAAAGCTTACCCACTGCTGTCACCAGAGACAGTCCCACCCTGCGTGCTCACCCCACGGAGCTGCAGTCCACCTCCGCTCCTCTCTGTCCTGTGGGAAGAGGTGACAGAAAGAGGAAGAGGACAAAGCCATGGGATGCAGGTCCCAGCACTGGCTCTGGGCATGACCCACACTCAGCCTGTAGCAGTCCGGGATAATTTAATCCCTGCACAGGACTTCACCCCTCTTGACAGAGAAGGGGCAGCGAGGGTCTTACCCGCTTCTGTCCAGTGCTTCTCACAGTGGACTGGGCACAGTTTGGGGGGCACAGCGCTGTAGGTCCAGGGCTGCTGAGCCCCTTCTCCAGGGGAGGGGGGAGCGGCCGCCCCTCAGCTCCCCAGCATGGGCAGGAGCTGGTCTGGGGAGCTCCATGGGCGCTGGCTGGCTTTACATCTAACAAAGTTTTTCCCCTGTTTCTCCTTGATGGATTCAAAACCCTGTTTTTTTTTTTTATTCCATACACAGTAGTGCATTCTGTTCCTGCTGGGAAGGAGGGGTTTGGTTTAAGATACTTGTAAAAGCAAAGGAAAAAGGACAGGAAAATTGTTAGTTGTAGTGGCACTCATCCGGGAGCCTGGAAAACAGGAAAACAATGCAGAGACACGTTTGTGCTGTTGACAGCCTGATGTCTTGTCTACTCACAGACATTTTCCATGCCTTTACAAAACCATATCTTCACCACTTTTGTAAGAACAATTCCTGTGTTGCAGCAAAACGCAAAGGACTGTAAAAGACACCAGAAGCGGCCTGTGAACTGGGAGCATTTCAGGGCTCTGTGGGGGAGAAAGTTCCCCTTCCTTGGTTTGCTGTCTGCTTAGCAGGTTGTACGGGCTTAATTTTCCATCTCTCATCCCGCTGTTGCTCATTAACTCCACGGGTGAACATCCCTATACACAATTTGCACTGCGGCAGGGGGACGCTCGGGAGCTGAGCCACTGCCGCCGCCATCACCAGTGTTAATTCCACAGCATCCAGAGCCTGTGTGGGAGTAACAAAGAGCTGCCCGCAGCGCACGTGCCACTCAGGCAGCCTACCTGCGCCTGCTCCTCCAAGGCAGCTCGCACGCAGCCCGGGAAGGAGCCGTGTTCTACAGACTGCACTCAGATCGGCAGAGACGTGGTGAGAAAGGCAATGCCGAGCCGCAGAGCAGACAGCGTGTCTGCCTCGGTGGGCACGGAGGGCTGGGAGGCCAACCCCAGTCAAACGGGGAATTGGCAGCGAGCACGGAGAGGGTGTGGGCTGATGCCACCAGGCAGGAGTGCTGCTCCCTGGGAGCCCTTGCACAGCGCAGAGCCGGTCCCTGCAGGCTGCAAAGGCGCATCAGCGATTCCAGCTCCAGCTGAGAATCAGCACAAACAGGGCTGACAGCCCCAACTCACTGGAACGTGGCTCGTTCGTCCCCAGTGCATCATTGCAGTCAGCAGCCCCCCTGAAATCTCAGGGAAACAAAAGCAGACCCAGAAAGAGACTCCAAGCACAGAACCATACAGCAATTAAAAGTCATGTTCACAACAGAGTCATTAGTGCTGATTCTCACACTCTTTACATAGGAGCAGCACGTAATAATCATTTCCAATTAAATTACGCTTCTCCAAGGTGCATTAACCACTTTTATCCATCCGATTAATTGGACCCATCTCTGCTGCACGGAGCAAAGTTACATCACTCCAGAGGGAGAGCAGACAGTTCATAAAGTGTTGCCGTGGTACGAACGCAGGCGCACTGTGCTACCGCACGCGTAGGCTCTCACGCACGCTCCCTGCAAACTGCCCACCCCAACGCAGACGCGTGGCTCTGCTGGCACAGGTGCAGCCCAGCACGCTCTGCAGGCAAACACACATCTGCTCTTTCCCTTGGGAAGAGTGAATTGCTGTAGGCTCACCTATTTTGCAGCATCAAAGTCTCCAGAAGACATGTCCAGTGCTACCATCCAGTCTTTCTGGGAGTGCACTCTCACCCCTGGGACATGCACTTTCCCCTGCCCTGCTAATTGCTGTTGTGCGATGGGGAGATTCACCCGTTTCCCAGACTCCACTGCAGCGTGCTCCCATCCTGCCGCTCCCTTCCTTCCTGGACACCACGCCAGGCAGCTCTGCTGAAGGCAAAGGCTTCGGTGAAGGAAGTTGCAGAGGGCCCAATTTGTGCAGGAAGAGCTGACCTGCTGCCATGACCTGGGGGTGAGATTTTGTTTCCACGCAAGAATCTTCAGGCACTTGATTCTTCAGATGCCTCTTGGCAAGAAATGAAGGGAGATTCCTCCCACACAGCATGGGAGACATCAGTGCAGAGCAAGAGCAGGCCCCAAAATACAGTGAGCGGGACATGTAGATGTGTGCGTGGTGGTCCAAGTGCGTGTGCAGACAGCACGCAGGCACGATGGCAGCTGCGTGCAGGATGAAGCCCCAAGACACGTTCCCAACAAGAGGTAAGAAGAGATCTTTAAAGAGCTGCCTGCTGACACCAGGGATCTGCAACAGGCTCAGCAGGGCTCAGTGAGCCATGTCAGCAGGACTGTGTCTCCTCTGTGGGATCAACCACCCAGGCTCCTCTTGGAGATCAAAGTAATTCCTTGTGACAGGGGAGATGCCAAGCACACCCAGATAAGCAATGCACACCTGGGCCCCAGGGAGCTGAGCAAGGAAACAGTAAGACTGGGTGGGCACTGGAGCCTCACTGGGGCCCCCAAAGCAGAAGCACATTGAAGTGAGGAGGAACGGGAGAGAGACAGCCCATGCCTGAGAGGGAGAGGTCTTTTCCAGCATCCAGCCTGAAGATCCTCTGATCTGCACTGAAGGGAAGGACTTGGGGCGGCAGAGGCACCCGCATGTTTGTGTCTCTACATGTCCACATTGTAGGGAGGAGAGTATTCTCATTCATCCTCTTCCCAGGCCCAGATGATACAGCCTCAGGAGCACGCAGTTATCAAAATGTTATAAATTGCTACCTTTTAAGTACTGTGGTAATTTGCTAGTCCATTACAGGAGGAGTTGTGGGATACAAGGAGCAAGCTATGAAAAATTATGCCTTCTGCATCGCCGCTGACCTGCGCAGCAGAGGTGCTCTCAGAACTGCTCCATTATGTCAGACTGCCCTGAGCAATTAGCCATCTGTCAGAGCTCGTCAGCATGTCACGGTGCCACAGAAGACACCACACGCTCCTGACAGCCCCCTTCCAGGAAAGGCTTGCCGCGGAGGTGCCATTCACCATGGTGTCAGAGTCACCAGTAGGTTGGTGGCAGCGGGGAGCGCCCCGTGGCTGGCTGCAGCCACCTCTCCCGTAACCCAGGTATTTCTATAGACCTTGCTGTGAGCTGAGCAGGTTTGTTTTAGTTCAGTGGATTCATTCTAAGGATCAAGCCTTTTCTGAAGGCCAGCAATGTTTTTGGAGGCAGCACGGCTGCCAAGTGCTGCTTGCACAGACGTCGGCAGAGAGGCAGCCTGCTCTGGCATGGCAGCACTGATGCTTCCCAATGGGACGTGTTCTTCGGAGGGTCAGATCTCCCCTTCTTGTGACACTCCTCCAGTGTAGCCCTATCACAGTTTCATTATCTCCCAGGTTCCAAAATCCAATTTTTTCAGTGTTGAAGCAAAAACCAGCCTTTCTACGTAGTCTATAGTTTTTGTCCCAGCAAAATATAGTCAAATGACACCAATCATCTTCAGTATCCTCTTCTTAAAGGATTCTTGCAACTCCTGCAGGTCTTGAAGACAGCGACATAAATCCTTTATTGCCCACTAATGAAGAGATACACATCAGAGGTCCCCTTTCCCAATGTCAGAGGCAATCTTACTTGGAGGAAGCTTCTTAATGCCAGGAAGGATGCACAGAGCCTTTGCAGTACCACCTCTAGCATCACACAACAGCACTGCAGCCAGGGAATAGGGATGAGCCACAGCGGAGCCAGCTACCAGCAGCAGCTCCAAGGACCTCTGCAAATGACTCTCCTGCAGAGCACACAGTGTCCCATGGACAATCACAGCCTTGGGATGGGTCCAGTCAGCAGAAGCCCCTGATGATAAGGGTCCTTACACACAGCAACAGAAAAGCGCAAACAAAATCCTCCTGCCTCCCAGGCCAGTCCTTCACCTCCTCTGCTCCACCTGCTCCTGGGTATCTTCACACATTTCAGAGACCACCCTGGTTTGGGCTGTTGAAGGCAAGCCTCCTGGCAAGATCCACCTCCAGCACGACTGTTTATCAGCCCAAGATTGTCTTGCAGTTTGGGGAAGGAGGTAGCTCCAGGTCTTTTCAGCTCACGCCAGGAGAATTATGTCCTTTACACTGGTGCTGTGCAAGGCAAAGGGATATTTCTCCTTACCCATCTTTAATTTCTGCACATAAATCTCTCTGAACCTAAACTTTCCATTTATTTTACGTGCTTAGATATTTCCTCAGGAGCTGCAGGTGAAATCCATGTCCTGGCACACACATAAAAGCAAATGCAGAAAGAATGTGTCCTGGCAACATCATCCCTGGAGGTAAATCTTTTCTTGCTGGGGAGGGAACCCTCAAGGCTGGCACACACCCCAGCTGTTAGTTTCCCTCAAAACATACACACTTCAGGACAAATATAAACATGTAAATACTGGATGTGCTACTCCTAGGCTTTCTGTTCAGGAGGCAATGCGACACCTGGCAGGTGTAGGAAACTTGCACACAACTTACTTACAAGCAGCTCCTTAAAAACACATCAACCATCCAGCACCTGGGGAATAGCACCCTGGAAACATGCTCAGCATACTCAGAGTGTACCACACACAGAGAACACACGTGCTGCTGCCATCCAGGTCTAAAAACACACAGCAAAATGTGGGAAGAAGCTGCAGCAGTGTGGGGATGGGCAGTGGTACAGTGCAGGGGGGCTGGCACAGCCTGGCAGTGGGGTTCCACAGGCCCCCGCTCACCTCCTGGGGAACAGACCCACTGCTGCTGGTGTGGGGAGCCGGTCTGGCCCCCTTTGGTGCAGGACAGCTGGGAGCAGGGGCCAGACCTCCCCAGTTTGCTATCTCCACATCCCCATTTCTCACAGGAAACACTATCAGGAGCTTTGTGGGATCGTGAATATGAATTGCTTTGACCTCGCTTAGTCTGATATGGTGGAGTATTAAATCTCTATTTTTCAAGCATTAAGCCTGTGTAATAGAAGGATGCTGCGAGCAATTTGCAGTAAGATGAAGGGATATTACTGTCCTGGGAGACAGACAATCCAACCACATCCACAAATTGATAACAGAGATAGCGGCTTAGGTTCATGCTAGCTATTAATTAAGGGCATGTTTTATGTGGAAGACAATACTAGCTTACACAGGCAGGTACTTGTTGGCCTCCCCTTCCCTGCGGTGAGCAGTATTCCCAGAGCTGGAGCGCAGCCAGGTGGGTTAGCTTACCTTGCTGAACCCCAGTTCACACACTTACGTTTAAATCTCTGACAGGCAAAATTAATTTCTCAGGCCTTTAGCACAGCAGCTTCAGATTTGCCATTCTGCTGCTCACGAGTGGTCGGCGGCTGCTGGGAGGCACTGCCGCAGGGAGCAGCAAGCCCTCCTTCCAGGGACATTCAAAGGCTCGGCCAGAGCAAAGAGCTAGCAACTGTGCTGAGAGCTAATATGTCTCTGGCTGCTAATGAGCAGCTAACCATGTCCCAGGCTCTTCCTTTGCCCTCAGAACTTGCTACCTCATTATCTGGCTGATCCTCAGCTCTCCAGCAAAGAAACCCAAACCCAGATTTCATTCCTTCTTGCCTCTCCCTCCCTCCTCTCACTGCTGGCAGCATCCCGCTCAGCCCTCTCCCGCTCAATGCCCTCAGCAGGCTTCCACTTCCCATCCCCTGCAGTGGGACTCTCTCAGCATCTCACATCCATTAACTGACTCTGCTTACAAGGCCACTAACTTGTGTCCTAATTGCAACAGAGTACCACCCTTTATAACCCTCTGCTCCTCGCCCTAGAACCCAGCAGCAAGCCTGCGACATGACCTGAAAGCTGATCCCCACGCTGGTGCAAAAGACCCACTGCTGCTCCTGCTTCACCCAAGAAAACCCCTCCCAAGTCTCGCCCTGCTTCCCTGAGCAGGGTCAGCTCACCCTCAGGGAGCCCACAGCACATGCCATCACAGAAAGTCAGAACCAAGGTGAGCAGCAGCAAGGATTACACCACCTTGGTACCCCGGTGCCTGTCAGGCTGATGGAACCACAGTACATGGCAAATCCACCGAGCACCAGCTGTGCCACAGCATCATAGCGCTCTTCTGGAGACTGCCTTCCCTGCCAGGTGCTGCCCAAACATTCTGTAGAGCCAAATAAGACAAGTCAGCAGTGGAAGTACATATATAATGCTGGAGGAAATGGCATAAAAGTCCTGTGTGGTGAATAAATTAAGGCATCCCTTCTTATGGACAGGCACCTATGGAGAACTGAGACAGATAAATCAATGGGATAGGCCAGGGAAACAGAAGAGATTTATTTTATTTCCAGATGGGATTAGAGAACAACTGGAGAATTGATGAGGTGGGGAGGACAGGAGATTGCTCTAGATGGCAGGCTCCTGTTGACGCTGCTCCCCACCCCAAAACCCCTGCTTCAGGGCCCACGTGTGGGTCACACACACCTTTCTGAAAGCTGTGTTCAAAGCTGTGGGGGGACTTCTGATGGGAAGCGTGAGCTCTTACAAACCAAGACATTTCCCTGAATCCTTTTTTGATGAAGCATCCCCTGGCTAGTGGTTTCTCTCTCATCAGCAAAGGCATTTCACGTCAAAGCCAAGCCCCTGATCACTGCCTGGAAACAAGAGACCTGCAGGCTGTGTGGTTTGATGGTGGGTCACCTTGCTGTATGTGGAGCTGAAGGCAAGAGGGTGTCCAGGGCCAAGAGCAATGCCAAAGCTACAGACCAAAACCCGGAGAAGCCACTCCAGCATTGAATTTCTCCACATTTCAAAGGTGCAGCTGGAGTGATATGGGTACCGAAAGTCAGAGACTTCAGTCGATCCTAGAACACACCCATGAGCTGCACAGGATGGGAAGATGGGATTTACCATGTGCCCAAACACATCCACCCCTTGCTAAGCAGAGCTGAGGACAGGGCGGCAGCGAGTGACCTGCTAAAGAAGGGCAACCTGGTCACTGGCAAGAAATGGAAAAATCTGCAAAGCAAAGGGAAAGAAAGGAAAAAGCTGAAGGTCAGGCCCCTGAGAACTCAAGGAGCATCCTTCGGTGTTGGAAAGCAGCCTGCAGACCACATCTGGCTGCACTCAGCCCGTCTGTAGCGTCTCCATTAAAAGCCCAACACATACGTGCTCATGAAGCCAAAACTCATCCAGGGATGGCAGTGATCATTAGCCCAGTGAGTCTGGGAACCTCTGTGCTTTCACGTGCTCTACATCCGCATCAACATCCCAGCCCGCTCTTTGAAGCCAGTATCTGTCCTGCACCTTGGCATACTGCGGATTACAACATTTCAGGCTGCCTGCTGCAGCTCAGCTGTATGTCTGATCTTGGGTGAGGAATTTCTCTTTATACCAAACTGTCTATTCAAGTCATAAAAATAGGCTTTTTTTCCGTCTGTAAGTGCAACACTTTTCATATTTTTACTTCCATCTGTCTAGATAGTATTTCACTTTTTTCATTTCTAGTGCTCGCTCTCAGTTATTTAATGTGAATTTCTAGGGCATGGTGCCCTTAGCAGACATCAGAGCAATATAACACAAGAAATCAGATATATACCGTTCGAGGAGAAGGCAGGAACAAAAAGACAAACTAGGCTCTTAATACATATGGTGCTTTTGATTCATGGAATATAGAAAATTGTATTTGATTATATCTGTAATGGATCCTCGTAACTTTAGATTAGGGTTATGCTGATGGCCCAACTAATGGACAGTTTATTGCAGGAATAGATTTCATCCCATCATATTTTTTTCCTGGTATCAATTACTTTGAATGTTTAAATGTCTCATTTCTCTGGATGTTTATTGCTCAATTTTCCTTTCTAAAGAAACCCCTACACACACAATGCCCCTGGTGTTCCTCTGCTAAGTTGCAGGGAACTACAGTTTATGTGCTCCTGGAATCCAGAAGCTCCTGTCATCTACCAGCACAGGTCAAAAGAAGATCCACATTTGTGGTTTACAGTTCCTGAAGTCATCGCAACACATAAGCCATGAGGTAATAGAGTCAAAGTTCTCTTGGGAGACATGTGGATGCTATCAGGAAAGAAAAATAAAAATTAAAAGGCTTATTAAATTAACCTGTCTGAAAAGGAAAAGGAATGTGTGGGGTTGCTGCCTGCGAGATTAACAGCAGAACTGATGATAAAAGACATTGGAAGCAAAGTTGGTTTGGTGGAAAGCATCTCATTTTCAGTCAACTTGTATTAGTAAAGCGCTGAAGAACAGAATCATTAAATTATTACTCTCTGAAGATGTACAGAAGGACCTTGAAGGAAATGTTTGTATGCCAGTAAAGTGTTTAGGAGTCTGTGGAGGTACCAGAGATGTCATCTATTGATCTGAGGGTCAGGGGCCAAAGAGGCTGGTGGATTGAGGTTTTTGTTTCCACTTTGCCTGGCTGTAACCATGTCTGAAATTCTCTCCAGGAAAAAAAAAAAAACCAAAACCCAACAAACCATAACCCAACAAAACCCAAACCCCCACCCAACCAACCTTGTGGAGAAAAATGCCACCTTTGTCATGCCTTAAATACTGGCCAGGCTGCTCAACACCTGTGATTTCAGAACTATCGCTGCTATTTATAAAGATAGGTTCTGCATCTCTCCAGAACAGATAGCTGCCAGTCAAGGGGTGCCATGACATCAGTGTCCCTGCAGAGCAGCAATCCCCAATTTGGAACAGACACTGAGCTTTTGAGGGCATTGCCCGGGCTGCTGGGTGCTATGCATGAGAGGAGCACTGGGTGCACATGTTGAAGGGTGCCTGCTGATGAGGATTCTTTTTTCAGCCAAACTCTTCAACTTGCCCAGCATGCCCAGAGGAGAGGCCACAGGGCCTCTTCAGTCCTGATGGGTTCCTTGTCACAGCCATTATTTCTTGGAGAAGGGAAAAGCCTTACAGGACAGATGCACAACAGGCCTGTTAAAGGGGACAAGGCTGCATCTTGTCCAGGGCAAGAGACATTTTCTGTGGTGAGACAGGATCACTGCATCCTGCTCCTGCGTTGTCCTGAGTTTTTGACCCCAGGGTTCAATGGAGGCCCTAATCTGCATTATAATCCCTGCACAAGGAGCCAGACTGACCACAGAGGCTTCCCAAGGATGCAGAGAGGAGAGGGAATGCCTCTTGCTGGGGATGGGAGGGGGAAAGGAGGGGGAGCTCTTGCTGCAGCCCCCTTGCGTGGGTGGCAGCACCCGGGCCCGCACTGCTGCCTCGCCGCCGCTCAGGCACACTCATTCACATACAGGCCGCACGCTACTGCTACTCCAACAAGAAAGCTGGATCCACTTATTTTTTTCATTAAAATGCAAATTAATTTAATAAAAAGTGGAACTGTAAATTAATGAAGCACTTAAAAATTCTACATAATACAAGGCTAATGCTTACTCTGTAGAATTTCCTCCAGTTAATATCACCACTAACTCTCCCAAGTGGGACTAGCCTGGCAGCTCCAGCGATATAAATCAGTCTCTTTGACTGGCGATAGGATCAGAGCTCATGAAGGGGCACGTTGCCTTTTTACTGCTTCCCAGTTGCTGGGGCAGTTGGGATGTCTGCCTCCTCTGCAGGAAACTCATCCTGCCAGCACCTGTCTGCCCCTCACAGCTGAATGCGCTCAGGAGCCGGGACGTTTCCTTTCCCCTTCAAATAGTAATGTATCCCTGCAATTTACTGCAACCTGACAGTCGGCATGAAGGCTGTGGGAGCTGCTGCCCTGAACAGAGCTCCAGTGATGAGCTGCCCTCCCACGATGTTCAGCTGTAATAACATCCCAGCTGCCTCCAGGCACTGAGCTCCCTTGGAGGCTTTGGACACATTTGAGCCAGAAGACTGTGGATCCGCAATTATTTATATTTTTTAAAAATTTTGCCCTAATACAAAGTGCCATGCTCAGGTATTGGCTCCAAAGCCAAAATGTTCTGCATGCAAGCTGTGAGACCGCTTCTAATGAAGGGCTGGCAGCCAGCCCCATCTCACTGCTGTCACGCTTGTGGACAGCCGAGCCCTGGCACAGATCCTCCCCATGAGCAGCTGGATGCACAGCAGCCCCTCCAGACTCAGCATTACCACCCCTTTCCTGCAGGGTGGGAGCAGAAGGACAGGAGAAAGACTCTTGCCCAAGGCTCTGTGTGTGTGTGTGTCTGAACCTTCAGGGCAAATTTGTCTTAAGAAAATAAAAACAAATTACCTTGAGTGCACAGGTGCAAAGCCTGCTCTCTGCACCTTCCATTCCTAAGTTATACTTCTATTGAAGCACTGTGGAAAATTCACTGTTAGTAGAAAACTCATCCTTAAAGTAGAGCCAGCAAAGCACACTGAGAAAACGTTGGCTTAAGTGAGTATTTCCAACAGGATCAATGCCTCCTGACTTGCAGATCTACATCTGAGCTCATCACCTTCTGCTTTCTTACAGAAATGGAGAGAAAAGGCAATTCTGAGAATAATTCAAGTCATCCTAAAGCAAGCATCTGAAGACAGTCAGGTAAACTGCACTAAAAATTGCCCTTCCCTCTCTGACAGCTGTAATGAGAGTGCAGGCAGGGAGCTTCCACGGGGCTGTGGCACTGGTATTGTGTCCCAAATCTGGCAACACAAATCCTCCCTCTCAGCTCTCTTGATGGGACCCTGTCCATCTCACCTCAGCCCTCCCAGTGTGGAGTCCCTTGTCCCACGTGGAGCCCCACCACTGGGTATGTGGCCCCAGTGCAGCCCCACGGCACCCTCAGGCAGTCACAAGTGGACCCCCACCAGACCCATACGGGACCTCGCTGCCACCCAGGGACTTGCAAGGCTCCTCATCCTCTGGCCATGCAGCAGGGACCACGTATGCTCCGCGCTGGTGTTAATCAACCACCACACTCATTTATTGCCATGTATACACCACTGCCAGCAACATTATCCCTTAAATAAAGCTCACCCACCCTATTATTGTAATGTCAACTCTGAACCTCTCAGATAAGCCCTGCAGACAATTTATAATTACACAGAAGTAGCTCTTGTACACCGCACCGAGGGGCCATCAGGAGAGGATTTAGGTCTTTCACAGAGCCGGCGTTTGACAGGTCTTTTTTGCCATTATTTCATCTTGACAGCTCCTTGCCACCCAGCTCCTCCTGTGTCTCTACACTCACGCTTTGTTGTGTGATCTCAGGTGAAGAGAGCACGTAATGGGCAATAATTGTGGGCGATTACTGTTTACTTGTTAACTTTGCTTGGCAGAGCAGCTGTGATGGATGCAGGGGCTGGAATGTTCCCTTTATCCCCTGTAGCACTGAGAGTGAACCGGTGCTTAATTCAAAGGCTGAAATCTAGATAGGAAAAAAAAAAAAAAGGAAGACGAAACCCATCATTAAATTTCTCTTAGTGGCTATGTGCATAATTCATCCAAACACCATCAAATATAAATGGCCTTGTGTCAGGATGAGCAGCGCAGGCACAGCAAATCCAGCCTGCGCCGGGAGACAGGAGCCGCGAAGCCGTCTCTCCCCACGTTAATGAGATCAGGCACCCAAGTACTTCCACGCGAGGCTCCCAGGCAGGGCACGGCAACCGGATCGAGCCGTGTGCGGGCAGCCCCGACTCC
>VZTU01007467.1:635507-783895 GCA_013400835.1 Zapornia atra | reverse complement strand
GGGGCACGGCCCGGCCGCAGCACGGCAGTTCCCCGCCGGCCAAGCGCCGCGCCGGGCCCGCCGCTCCCACGGCGATGCTGCCCGCGGGCACCGGTACGCGACTTCCTGCCCCCCGCCCCGTTCCGTGTTAAAGCACTTGTGCGGATGATGATACCCAGCGAGTGCCTGGACCTTGATGAGGAGCCGAGTGACCTCCATTTCAGGAGCAGCAGTGCGGCCCCGCTCCACCCGAGCGGGCGTTAATCCGGCGGCTCAGCAGAGGCTTGCAACAAGTTTTCTAGAAAGTTGCTGGTGGTTTTGGTGGGGGTTTTTTTTTTTCCAATTATTTGAAAAACACCAAGTTATTTAATAAATCACAGCAAGTTGTTTTGCAAAAGTATCCTTTGAACCATTAGATATTATTGTGAATGCCAATTTTTCTTCCCACCTTATGGCAGGATAAAGATACCCCACTCAATTTTCATCAAAAGCACATGAAAGCAATCAAGGCTCCTGTAGTTTCTATGGAAATAAGGGATGCAAATTGGGATTGCGTGGTGCCTTTTTTCTTGAATTTATCCATAAAAATGCAAATACTCTTCAAGAGATACTGAAATATTTGCCTTGTTCTAAGGGAGGCAAAATATACAGATGAGGCTCTTTTGTCCACTAGCTCTCTTGGCAAAGAGATTTGACGGCCCATGGAGGACAAGACTATTGAGGCTGAAGGAGCCCTGTCAGAGCACAAAACAGAGGCAGAGGTGGCTCTGGCAGAAGCATGCCTGGCCCCAAAGGGCTGTAGCTTGCAGGTCCCTCAGCCACCAGTGTTAGCAAACAGGTCCTCTGCCCTTTCCCACAATGCAACCTACCTCATCCCTTGGTACGGAGTAGATCTCTGCCCACAAGGTAAGGTCACGCCAGCCACTCTGATGCGGATTCAGAAGAGCAACGTCAGTTTTCTTTCGTGTGGAAAGCAGATGAGCAAAAGGAGCAGCACAAACAAATCACATTTGCGAGGCATCTGCTTTACTTCCCTGCCAGGCATTTCCGAGCAGAGCATACAACGGAGGAGATCCTGCTCCTCTGCTAGGTCTCACCTTGTCCTGCAGCAGGGACGGATCAAAACCCTGCAGCAGGAGGTTTAATTAATTCCCTTTCAAACTGAAGGATACAGAATAGTTAATGCTAGCAAAGGTCTGCGGGTTATTCCCTTAAGTGCTCTCCCACTCTCTCCTTTCTCCAGCAGCCGTACTGTGTGCTTCGCGCTGCGCTTGCCAATAAATAATCAAACAGCTCTAGGAAACGCTGATCCACAGCTGGGCCCCTTTCCCCCAGCCAGGCCCAGGTGCCAAGCGCTGCGGTACCGCTGCTGTAAGGAGCCCTTGCCGGGAGCTGGAGCTCATCCCTGGGGCATGCTCTCTGCTTGTGGATTTAGGGAAATTTAAAAGGTCAAGGAATGGTATTTTGGATCACTGTTGTTTGCCAGAATGAATGACAAACCCTGGCAACTCAGCTAGTGAAACTCCACGTGTGAACTAGAGCATGCTGCAGCTGCACAATTACAAACTTGCAATTAATTAATTGTGCTGTCACTAGATGCACCTGAGAACAACAGCTAGATCAAAGAACTGAACAGAGATCAAAATGATTAGTAGATCACTTTACTTACAGTTGAAAGTGCCAATTAGATACAGCAAAGACACACTCTGGCTCGGTTGCTTCTATTAACAGGTCTAGAAGAGAAAAGTCACTGTAGGTTGGGGAAAAAGAATGGGGAAAGCCCAACTGCTTCCAGCGTGCGCAGAGAGAAGTCGTGGTGGTCCCTTCCTTGACTTTCCCTTTCCAAGGGTGCCTGTTACACTCTGGGCACCGTTCACACCTCGGGCTGTGCTGAAAGGAGCCGGATGAGTTGGTTTTGCAGACCCAAAGTCCTCCTAGAGCAGGACCTGAGAGCCCCAGAAGAGCCACGAGCAGGAGCCCAGCTGGTCGCTCCTGCCTGCAGGAGCAGCGTGGCACCCACCGCAGCCATGGGCAGAGAGATTTCCTGGGGCTCACATCCACCCTGCACCCAGCACGTGGGCAGAGGTGGAAGTGACGTTGGTGATGGTGGCTGAGCTCTGGACGCTCCAGTAACCATTCCCCAAGGTGGAGAAAGTGTCAGGGTTTGAAATCCAGGAGCTCTCACTCCTGCTAGTGCATTTCCTAGCACCTGTACTAGCTGCTCTGTGCTGACTTAGCAAAGCACGGCCAAATTTATGGTGCTGATTTATAGTCTTCCCTACAGTTATTGGGAGAACACGTTCCAGCTGCGCCTTGCAGGCCTCCAGAAGGAGCTTGTCCTGCTCTCCAGACAGCTTCTCCCTTTTACCAACATGTTGGGGGGGAGTAGTGAGGAATGCTGCGGGTTTCTTAAGTTTTCAGCCTTGGATTGCTGTCTTTCAGAGAGAAACGCCATAGCTTAACCAAACGCACCAGCTCAGAGGGAATTCCTGAGCTCCAGGCCGGGACTACGCACAGCTGCATTCGGAGGGACGCTGGCCTTGCCAGCACAGGCTCCACGAGTCCCTTGCAGTCCCTGCACTCCACACCAAGTGCCTGGCCCGTGAGGCCGGAAAACATCTGCTCAGGTGCCCCAGAAGGAAGGGGCTTTGCCTGACTCCCTGCCAGCACAGGAGAGAAGGTGCCAGGAGGAGAGGCCCGACCGTGGAGGCAATGCCTCCCGAGAGGTGGGCTCAGAGCAGCCACAGCTGCCAGCCCCACCAGGGGAGGATTCCTGCTCTCCAGTGAGACGGTCGCAAAGACCTGGGGAATGCACAGCAGCACTGTGGCCAGACACTGGCTGCTCTACATGTACTTGGTGTCCTTACTTAGATGTACTTCAGCAGTGAGCTTTGTCTCCATCGTCTCCTGTTTGTCACATTGTTTAATTTCTCTTTTTAATTGACTCAGACATTGTTTAATTTCTCTGTTTAATTGGTTCAGACAGAGAAGCTGCAGGCAATGTCATTCTCACATCATCTTTCAGAAGTGTTGCAAGCATGAGGGTGACATTATTGGTCAGATGCAGCAAAGTCCTGCAGCATCCCTATGGATCCACCCCCAGCTGGATGGATCCGTAGGGATCCAAGGAGGCAGGAAGAGCGAGGAGGCATAAATCATAGATGTCTGCAGGACAAAGGCTATTAGCAGGGTGCCACCCCGGCTTGTATGGGAACTGCTTTCATTTAACATATAAGCCAACAAATGAGACCGCAGGTAGAATGAGAATTCAGCACAGCACACAGATGACACCACTATTTACATCATTCAAATCCAGAAGTGCCTGAAGGGAGCTTCGGAGGCACCTCACAAAGTGAGGTGAAAGCAGGTAAAACAGTGAGTAATAAAATTTTGCCACATATGTGTGCTCTCAGCACAGCCACTGTGAGGTTTCTTTAACCCACATGATTTTCTTTATTGATACAGATTCAACAGATACCTGAAAAAATATTGAACAAAATGGTCCCTTGTATTTTAAAATGTCTTGTATCTAGCATGCCCTGTATTTTTCCAGTCACACGAATGACTTGAACAGATGTATTTATCTCTCTGGGTTCAGCAGGTACAATACAATGGCTGCTTCATCGAGCCTGGTTGGACGGACCCAGGTGCTTCAGGAAGTTATTCTCCACAATGGTTTCTTTGGGTGGGTGCCGGATGGGACTGCAACAACCTGAGGTGAAAAATGCCCGTTCAGGCTTTCCCTGGAGAGCTGCAAGCGTCTGGAGATCTGCTGCACTGCTCGCTGAAAAGATTTTTAATAGCTTTGACCTTCATGGGGTCTATGCAGTCTCCTTTTGTCAAAAAGTGTATGTGGAAGAATTCTGGAGAGGAGCTGAAGATAATACAAATGTTCTGCAGACTCCAAGGGAATTACAGAGCGCTTCCTCAAGTTCTTGGATTATTGTTCCGAAGCTTAGACCATTAGCATCGGCTGCTGCAGGTGTAAAGTAGTTTATAATCAGGAAGGGCAAATAATTGCTGGTCAGGAGGCAATATAAATATTTGTTATTGCAGATGACTTATAAATAAATAATTTCAAATGACAAAATTAATCAGATGATTCATTTGACAAATAAGTATTTGATCAGCTCTATCAGCTCTGCCTGAACCCCACTGGCCAGCCAGGCACTCTGTACAGAGAGATCCCTGAACACATGGAAATCCCTGAAATTTATGGAAAGAAATATCACTTCACCTCAGGACACACAGGCACAGAGAGAAGTGGACAGATCATAAATCGCCAGACTCTGGCGCTTCAGGCCAGGCGGGTTCCAGAAGGCTGCCAGAGCGAAGGGCCAGGACTGAGAGTGGCCACAGTCTGGCATCACAGACCCACAGAATTGTAGGGGTTGGAAGGGACCTCCAGAGATCATCCAGTCCAACCCCCCTGCCAAAGCAGGGTCCCTAGGACAGATCACACAGGTCGGTGTCCAGATGGGTCTTGAGTATCTCCAGAGAAGGAGACTCCACACCCCCTGGGCAGCCTGTCCCAGGGCTCCCTCACCCTCACCACGCAGTTCTTCCCCATGTTGGTGCAGAACTTCCTGTGCTCCAACTTGAGGCCATCGCCCCTTGTCCTGTCCCCACAGTCCATTGAAAAGAGGATGGCCATTTCCCCCTGTGTCTCACACTTGAGATATTTATAAACATTAATAAGACCCCAAGATTCCCAATGTGTGCTGCTGTGGGGCTCAGCATCCTGCAGCACCCACAAATGCAGCAGGTACACCCACCACCTGAGCTGGCATCTCCCCACGCAGGGCACTCGCCAGCAGACTGGGGATTCCAGCCAGCTAAGGGACTGTCACTATCCAGGGGTCTCACGTCTTTTCCAGGCTGTGCCAGGCAAACCTGATCTGGGGTTAGGGTTCTTTTTTTTTTCCCCAAACCACAAAATGAGTGTGTGTCATTCTAATAGCTCTGTGTACATTTCATCTCATCTGTATTCAGCACAGCGCCAAAATGGGAAGAAAAAAATAGCCCCTGAAAATAAAAGTATGAGAGATAGGAGGAGACACGAGCCATGAAAAAGCAAACAGCTCCCTGCCTGCATTCCGACTTCCCAGCGCCTCTGGTACTCCCACACCCTCCGAGCTGCTGTGTACAGCTCTTAGTGGGTTTGGACTCATCAATGTTCAGAAACATTAATATAATCTGCTCTGAGATGTGCACATATTATCCATACTGAGATGTAAAATACGCAAGAAGCTGCATATTTTGGGTGATTTTTTTTCCTTTGTGCATTTTAGCTCAGAACAATCTAATATAAAAAAAACCACAACAACAACCCAATGCTTGCCTCCAATAGCTTAAATGTCAGTTTTCTATTATTTTTACAGTCTGGTCTCAAGGGATATAAAGGGCACCACATCGCACTCAGCACTGAAGAATCACAGAGCTTTTCCTTTACATGATGGCAGAATGAGAAGCATCATCCAAGGCAGATGAAGTATTGCCTTTCCCACCTTTCCCCACGACTGCAGGTAGGAGCAAGAACACAACTTAGTAAGGAGGGGACATTGAGGATCCTCCAACACACAAGGATGAGGTTTCCTCTAAAAGCCTCTTTGTTTAGCCAGGGTGGCTGGAAGAATTGTAAATACCAAGGATGAGGAACACAACCAAAGGGTGACCTATTGTGTGTTAGATCTTGGTGGTGAGATGGTGGCTGGTAGGACCCTAGATCCATGGGACACACTGTCAGGAAAGGTGGGCACTGCTGCTGAAAAACTGAGATCATGAGAGCCTCAGGAAAAACGAGCATCTCCCAGAGGCTGCTGCCTCCAGGCGAAGCGGGGTGCCGCAGGGTGACGGCTGCACCCACTGTCTGCAGGGAGAAGGGACCGGCCCCACAGCAGCCCTACAGCCCATAAAACGAACAGAATTATCTGCCACACAGGGGTGCTGGGAACAGGTCCCACTTGTTTGTTTTTCAAGTCTCTGGTACCTCTGCCAGAAACACTAACTCCATGAGCTCCTCTTGGGCTGAGAGGTTTGCAGGGAAGTGAGGGTCCCTTGACAAGAAAAAGACGTTAATGCCTCATTTGCATATTTTAGAAGGGAGCTCCCTGGGCAATCACACAAGTGTAATTTTCCTAGGGTCTCCAAATCCCCAGCCACTTCCAGCTGATGCAAATAAAATCTTGTTTTTCGGTTTACGCCAGAAGACGTTGGCACCTCCCCCCAGGACAGGAGGATTATCTGAAGCCAGGAAGAGAAATTGGCAGGTCAAACTTTTCCTCATATCCAACAATTTCATGGTTTGATTTTTATCAAGAAGGAGTTTTAATGTCACAAACAAAACAGCAAGAACCACGGTGCCCGTAGCCCACATGACAGGGGATGCAGGCAGCGACTGTGCTGGGAAGCAATGGCTAATCCTGCTGCTGGCAGGGACCAGTGACGCAGCAATGTAGCAGGGGACCCATCCGTCCGTCCATCCATCCGTCCATCCATCCAGACGGGAGACTCTGCAGGACCAGAATCATCCTCAGCCCAGCACAAATTCAGCAAAGGCTGGGTTTGGGGTCAAGTGCTCCTCTCCCTGGCCTGCCTGGGCAGGTCCGCGCTGGCATGCAGTGGAATTTTCCAGTGTATTGCATTTTCTACTCTGTCAACCTTTTATTTAAATGACATTTGGCTGCAGTGCTAAAAGTAGGATATTGAAAATCAATAAGTGGAAAGTGTTTGAAAGCCAATCTAAATCAAATATTACAATATGGTGAAGTTAATCATCTGAAATTAACCTTATAACTGGTGGAATCGCTCTAATCTATAAAGAAAATCAATATGGGCATATCAAACCCTACTCCAAGCTGCTGTCTGTTCCAGCTGACCATGCAAATGGAAAATAATGGCCAGTGGATGCTTATTGCTCCTTATTACATGTTAACACTTCGCACGGGGCTGAGGTGGCCAGACAAGGCAGCGCAACCCCCCCGGTCACTCACAGCAGTTAATCCCAGAGAGCCCGTTGGGGTGGTTGGGGACCAACCCGCTGTTTCATGAGGAGAACTGATTGTCCCCGGATGGAAAAGAGCTGCTCCGGCACAGCACCCTGCACCCTCCCGGGCTCCAGCTCAGTCCCAGGCTACCCCCAAGGTGTCCCCGCCATCCTGCCGGCAACCGGGCCCAGTGCTGGGCACCAGGCCTGGACACCGGCACACAGGTCCCCACCCGCATTGCCACCCCCCCACCCAGCAGCACCCCTGGGTGCGAGGGCCGCGGCCTGCACCGCACCACGCGCAGCCCCGCGCCACGGCAGTGATGCCTCTGGAGGAATTCACCCCACCTGAAGCCCCACTGGCTGCACCCCCGGCCCCCAGCGAGCAGCTCTGAAGGCCGGGGTGCTGCTAGCTCACCCTGTGGGAGCCGCAGCCCAGCACCGAGGGGCACAGAGCGATTACACTGCCTGTCTAACTGCATCTCCAAAGTGGCCATCAACACGGCATTTGCTGGGAGGCTCTGGGATATGACAGTGATAAGTGCTTTGATAGCGGATAGAAATCTATAAATAACAACAGCTTCTCTCAAAAACCTCATTTTAAAATAATGAAGACATTTCTTAAAGTGACAAGTGTCTCAAACGTTGATAGTAAAAGCTGGGGGAGGCTCTTTTTGAAGTCTCAGTAACTGATGCAGGGAGTGAGATCTCAGGGAGTGAGATCTCAGCAGCAACCTGCACAGTCTCAGGAGCCCAGGATTAGTCAGAGCAAGCAGAGTGATCAGAGGCTTTGCCAGATGCTCCTCATGTGCCCCAAATTTAAAGATGAATGAAGGTTCGTGAGCAGATGCCATTGTCCTGGGATCACATCTACTTGGAACTGGTTCTGCCTGTGCTGAGAGTGAAGAGCAGCTCTTGCCTCCAAGGTCCCCTCACTGGTAGACCTCCCCATGCACACCAGCTACCCTGAGGTCAAAATATTTTCTGCATTGCAATGAAGGAAGGAAACAGCGACAGTTTTCTAGCTGCCGATCTGGCACGAGTCAGCCCCCATCTCCTGCTCCAGTGGTGCAATACCCACACAGTCCCACCAAGGCCAGTATGATTTCAGTGAACTCCAAGCTCAGAGCAATTCCTGCCCAACCCCCCCCTCCCGGGGAGGTTGGCAAGATATTTGTATGATGGTGGATAACACTTGCTGAAGGGAAGGTACCAGAGGCTGCAGCTGGCTGCACTGAACACCTCTAGAGCTTCTCCTTTCATCTCAGACAGGATAAAGTTGGAAACAAACAGGAATTTTTACTCATCATCTGGATGCAGGGCTCACGGCTGGGCTTGGGGTGGCTCTGCTTCTTCCTTTCAACATCCTAAAGCTTGTGAGAACATTGCTGTACCATCATGGCTGCTGGAGGGATGGGACCTACATGGTACCTGATGTCACTGTCCCTTCTGGGCTGCTGGCACAGAACAGGCAGCCTCCCACAAGCTGAGCAGCACAGTTTGGGGATATCAGCAGAGCCCTGTGCTGGAGGAGCCCGAGTCTCCCACCAAGGAGAGGCCTCAGAGGAAAGCACCCTCCACGGCAGCCAAGGCTGCCCAGCCAAGCACGATTCTGCTGGCTGCTCATGCCAGGCAGTGCAGGCAGACAGACAGCCTGCAGCAGACAGACAGACAGACTGCCTGCAGCAGCAACAGGCACGTCCCTGTGCAGAGGTGCTGCTCCCCCTCTGCTCGCACTTAGCCTCTTGCTTGACACTTTTCGGAGTTTTTCCTGCATTACAGGTGAAGATGTAAGTGATGCTTTGGCCTCCCCAGACCACTGCACTGGGCTGAAGGTGTCCCAGAAGTGAACAGGCCAGCTGGGAGGCTGGAAATGCTGTCTGAAGCAGCAAGTTGCCACGGAGTGATTAAGAACGGCCCTTTGATACTGGAAATGTGTTTTAATGAGTTTCCCACAATATATATAATCCTCAGGTTCTCGTGGAAAGGTCTTGCACGATCCTCCTCTGCCCTCACCCAAAAGGGCATCAAGATGTGTACAAAATGCTTCAGTTTTTTTAATACTTTAAGCCGAAAGGGTTTTAAATAACTTGGAGCTTTCTCAGTGCTTAAGAATCTCTTCATTTCTTAAATTACAAGGAGGAACTACATTTTCAGAATCAATACTCAGAATTTACAAACAACTCTCCAGGTAATGAGACTCGATAGCAGAGCTTAGCTCTCTCAGAGGAGGGCTGGCAGCAGCAGCTTTCCATCCAAGCTGCTGCACAGGGCAGTTTTGGCAGCGATGCGCGGGCAGACCCTCGCTCTCCCCATCGCAGGAGCCTGCTGTTTTCCATTAGAATCCATTCTAGACTTCAAGCTTTCTGAGAAAGGGCCTGTGTCTAATTTAGTGTGGGTAGAGTACACAGAGGCCAGGATAGAAAATCTGTGTCTGCTGAAGCCCTGAGCTGCTGCCACAGTGCAAAGGGGGGAGAGATGGTTATTAGAGCAACGGCAAATCCTCACATCTGGGGCTCTCGAAGGGAGAGCTCAGGGGAGGGTAGCATTATGCTAAGCGAGAAGGGGTGTCACAGTGCAGAGCCAGGGCTTGCTGAAGGGTTTCCCTCACCAAGCCTCAGAAAGGGGAGCTGGGATAAAAGCCCACGGAGCCACTACTCCTGTGAGTTCCTCCTCATCACCTGCAGCAGCCACAGTGTCTCCCGGTGACCTGTGGAGAAGCATTAGGCTTGGCAGCCTTTCCTCCACCTCCACCCAACCGTCCCCTGGCAGCACACCCGGGCACATGAAGAGGTGATGCAGAGATGATCCGGGCGTGCCAGCAATCACACACTTGTAAAACAGAAGGCAGGCTTTGCCCGATGTCACTAAAACCATTTACAGCCTATTGCAGGGGACTGTTGTCCCATTAAGAAACCAAAAGACATTCTGGCTTTCTTCAGCCTCAGGGCTCGGAAGCAAGCAGCATTTACTGCCTAATTAAATTTTAATATACTGGCAGAGTACAGCTCTACTTGTGAATCTGCATTGGACAGTGTGCCAGATTGTGCAGAAACAGAGCAGGTCTGAGGTGCCGGCGCCCAGCGGTCCCTGCTCCCAGCTGGCACAGCAGGGTCCCACCGCGGAGCATCACGGGGAGCACAGGGGTTATGATGTCAGCTCCCCTGCGCTGCCATCAGCTTCCACACATGGATACACCACCCAGGGAGTTTGAGACCCTCCACAACAAAAGTGCAATCAGGAAAAAAAGACATAGGCACTGTGATGCTGGAGAAGACTGTGACAGCACAGTGGAGGGACGATGCTTTCCTGGGCAGGTCTAGAGGGTAGAGGAGATGGAGCTGGGGTCCTGGCTGATGTTTAGCAGGCTTCTGGCCTGACACACACACACACACACACACATGCAATAGTTTTGCATCCAAGTTTGTTATTTATTCTCTGTTCCTTGCTAATAAGCTACATCTGAAGCCAGGTGGCTTTCTCTTCCTAGTAGTGCTGCTATTTTTGCTTGCTAACCAACTCCACTGTGGCCTTCCTGCATGCCTTCAACAGGCACAGTGCTGACCCCGCACTGGGGAGAGGGTTAGCACCTTGCACCCGTCTGGAGGGTCCTGGGCACGTGCTAGGAAGTTGCTCTCCTCATGCTCCCCAGCAGGAGATGCAGCACCTGCTGTACAGCACACAGCCTCAACCCATCTGCAACTGGCGAGTCCCTTGCCAGTCCCTGCTTTGCCAGGCCAGAGCTGCGCCCTGGGCTGAGCATCCCTAAAAAATCCCTGCTCCTGCACCTCTCCTGGTGCCCCTTCTAATTTTTGTCACCACACCAGTCCTTGCCCCAATGCCTTGACACCCTCCAACGTGGTGGCAACCCAGAGCCAAGTGCAGGCCCCTGGCTGCAGCCACTGCACAGATGTGCTGCAACAAGCACGCGGGACCTCCTGCACCTTGCTGAGGGGGCCAAAGGGTCAGGGGTCCCCAGGCACGATTTCCTTGGTGCCTGAAAAGCACCCTGGTGGGAGCAGTCACTGCCAGGGGGCCCAGAGCAGAGGCAGGTCCTGCTGCTAAAAACATTATGATTTTAAGTGGGTGACTCATGTGTTTTCATTGTGCCACGGCTCTCCCACCGCGAGAGCTGCCTGCAAGGAATGTTCACACACGCCTTCCAGAGCCCTGTGCTGAAATAAGGCGCTGTCAAAACAGCATATATTCGTGCAGCTGCCACAAGCAGTTGTTATTATTGTATTTTTCTTTAATAGAGAGACAAGTGTGCTTTGGTGTACAGGCTGGCAGCGACCGTCTGGCAGTGCTGGGAAGGAGCTTGGAGAGAGCAATAGCCCAGGGCTGCCACAGGCGCTAGACACAAAGTGAGGGCTGGGTTTTAGGTCTAAAGCAGAGTAAGCCAGAGCCTTCCTCCTGGCCAGGACACAGGTCTGCATGAAGAGGCATGACTGCACGTGGTAGGGCACACTGCTGAGTTACAGACACCCCAGCCCTCTGCTCCTGAACACCTCTTACTCCAGACACATGTGTGCTTCCTTCTCTCCCTCCTCCCAGCCACGCTCTGGGGCTCTGCAGGCACAGCCCAGGAGCTTGGTCTGGATGTGGGAGAAAGCCTGCTCCCTGCAAAAGGGTCTGCCATACCAGCAACACTAGGAAATCGCTTCTGGGAAAGGCAGAGGGTGAATCAGAGACTGCAGCAGCCACTGCCTGCTCCCCCCCAACATGCCACACACATACATGCACACATGTACACACACACGCCTCGTGGCTGTCTGCACACAAAGCAAAATGCCAAGCCACTGAGTAACTGTAACACTCCCTTTCAGTCCAGCCAGGGAACAGCCGGTGTTTGATCAATATTTTCCACAACAGCCACTTCCATGTGATAAATGCACTTATGGGGAAGAGGAACAAATTAACCTTCTGGTGCAGATGGCAGCTACTGCCTGGGAAAAAAGATGGCTCAATTCAGCAGGGAAGCAAGGGAAGGGCCACAGCCAGGATTCCTACAAAACTGACCAGACGAGGCAGCATCTGGGAAGCATTAAAGAGGATCAGCCCCAGTATTGCCCACCCACCCATGCATGGGTATGCTGGAACAGCTTCTGTCACTGCAAGTGCTGTCTGTACGCCTCAGGAACCGCAGGGAGTGAGAAACTCTCATGCAGGGAACAGGAGCAGCTCCACCAGTAGATAATATATATACTGGGGGCAGCTGATAGATGAAGACAAGGGAGGAATTGTGCTGCAGCACCGTGCATGTGGGAAGATAAAAGGCATCTCGAAAGCACTTCCCAACATCAATCCTTCCACTGGTGACAAATCGTTTGGAGTCAGGGTAATTCAGCAGCTGGCTGGATCAGAGATTACATCAGAGATTTCTCACCCAGAAGGAAAGTGGATGCAAATGGCAGCAAGTCAAGATGTGCCAAAGGGCACAAGTTTGAGAAGTACCATCTCAGGAGCAGTATAGCCCCAGGAATACCATGAGTGAGGACCCAGAAGACTGGAGAGATGGAAATGCAATTGCCTTTGCAAGGAGAGGAAAGGCAGATAGACCCAGCACACCATGAGTCCCTTCTTTGAACTGTCTGTAACCTCCACCTTAGGCATGGAGAAGACAAGGCAGACTTTGAGCAACAACAAAAGGAAAATCCAGCGAAGATCAGAAACCACATGGGGATCAAGACATCCATTTCTTTCTGAGTATGTACCTCTGACTACTCAAGTTATTTTTACTTTTCTCCCAGCTGCAAACATGGGCTGAAAATAAGCACTTATTCCACTGCTCTGTAATCCATCATGAACTTAAATTTGTCCATATCAGAAAGTAACCTTGTGCTGCATCAGCCTCAGCACTGAGAGCACAGCAAATAGGATTCAGTATCAGACATGGGTCTGTAAGATGTCCAGAAGCTCCATTTTCCTTCTGGAACCCATCCTACTTCTCTGTCACTTCCAGGTTGCATGGCTTTATGTTCCCATGACTCTTGATAAGGAGACAACAACGTGGGATGTTCAGGGGCCAGGTCCTATGAAGCACTGTCCTAGGCTGGTTGGGTTGGTTTTTTCCTATAAGACTTTGCCTGCTGGAATGTGACATGGAGTTGTATACTTGCATCCCATAAATTCCTTGCTGCTACTAGCAAAGTGCAATCCCAGGTGCTCCACCAAATATCCAAACTGTGTTTATTGCCCAGTGCTGCTGGGAGAGGACCACCAGCCAGGTACCCCTTCCTGAGTGGGCTTCCCACCCAGAAGATCAGTGATGTTCAGTTCTTCCACCCGCATGACTGGAGGATAAATCCCTCTCTGCAGGTGGCCTTGGGGCAGGGGTCTCAGTGATGGACTGGACCAGGATAGCTCTGATCTGCCCTGCACACAGGGGCTCCTGACTTGCAAGGTCTAAAAACCTCTGAAAGAGATGATGAAGAAAAAAGGGAGCACGTGTAGCCTGGTAATGGTGACCTGCAAGAGAGGGTTTGAAAGAAGGGTCAACAAATCTGGTTGAAAGATGGAAGCCTGTTCATATTCTAGTTTCCTGCTGAAACAAATACACAGGGTGTGATCTTGCTGGAAATTCATTAATTTTCCACACATTCCCAGTAAGTTAATTTATCAACTAGTAACTGCATAAATAGAACAGGCAAAAATGCTGGAAGTAGATTAAACATTGATGTAAGTATATATTGATTTGAACATTCCCATGCCTTTGCTTGTGACACATCAATAAAATTAAATAATATCTTAATATAATGTCTTGGTAATTATGTCTTTTTCCCTTGGGTAAGTATGCCCTCCAGCAGTGTAATTAAAACCAAAATTACATTAACCCTCCAGTGACCATTTGATAAAACATTAAGAGCCTAGAGAGCTGGATGGGCTCTCATGCCCAGCCAGATCATTCCTGGTGCGTTCAGTCTAGCTTTCACACACACCTGTGTGCACTACTGTCATTTGGACAAGGGCTTGAAGAGAGATCCTCCTCATTCACAACATTCAAATGCCAAGAACATCAGGTGCCTGCCCTGTCTGGGAAACCAAAGGTGGCTTGGAGGTTTGGTCTTCTGGCATGGGGAGGACCTGTCTTTCTGAGCCTTGGTGCCCATCCCCTGCAAAAGCATTCCTAGAGTGGTTGAGCAGTGACAAGCCAGAGACAGGCCACGTGCACAGCAGCAGGATAGAGCCCATCAGCCAAGGGGAAGCTCTGCCATACCACAGGCACGATGCTCTAGATGGATTTCTACTGTGAGGTCACCAAGCTGACTTCCCCTCCCTGGACCTGGGGCAGCACGGTAAAGCCGGTGGCTCGCCAAGACTCGAGGGCAAACAGCTCTGAGCAGAGTCACACCTGGTGATCACCCTGTGACAGCATGGCAGGTCCCTCCTGAGAGAGGATCTGTCTGTGAGATGAACAGGCCAGATGGGACAGGGATGAGCCTTTGCCATAAGTATTAGACAACCACTATAAAATTTCGCTGACTCCAAGCCAGTCATGGGTCTTGTTGGCTGTGTCGTACAGAGATGTGGAACGAGGCTTCCCTCAAATATAGCATGTCCCAGGGGAGGCTCCCAAGTGGCATCTCAGTTGCTATTTTTGCAACTGCTTTTTGCCTGCAGGAAGTTATTTCCTTCCCTATTTGCACTGTTTCCAAAAGGTGACTAAATTTTTGCTGTCCTCACTTACAGTTCCCAAAACTAGCCACCAAGTGCCAGACAACCACGGCATTGCATCTGTCTCTGTCCGCAGGACCAAGGCCACACTCCAAATACTGGTGTCCAGCACCCCATTCTTCACAAACTGTTTTTGCTTCCAACCAAACATCCTCCCTTGTTTCTCTCTGCTCTGCCAACACCAGCACAAAACCCTCTCTGCCTCCAGCCTCCATGCCAATCATCTGTTCCCTCTGTGACAGGGGGTCACAGCCAAAAGCCAGCTGCCTGGACACAGTGAGCAACGCTGTCTCATGGGTTAGGATTTGGGGTGAATGGCACACATGAGCTCTTTGGGGCAGAGGCACTGTGCCGTGCTTGGTCCCTCCTTGCCATGGGGTGCTGGCAGAGACAGGGCAGCCTGTGCATGAAGACCTGCTGCCCCTTTCCCTGCAGCCAGCCAGGCACTCGGGCTCCCACCAAATAAAAAGCAGCAGCTTGCTGGCACATCAGGCAGAAAGCAGCAGCTGAAGACCAGCTGCAAGGCCATGGCACTCGCTGCTGCTTGCAGAACCCTCCATTCCCGATGAGCGGTCTTGCCCATCTTGTGCAGGTGGCAAGCACATGCCTGGGACCCAGCAGAAGCCGCCTCCTCACACCAGCATGGGGACACTTGCCACAGCTCTGACCAACAAGCAGCTGGCTGGAAGCATCACCAAGAAGCCTTGTAATGCACCCGAGCGCTCGGAGCCGTGGAGGCAGCGGAGCCCCTTGTCGCTTCCCGCTCGGCGGCGATGAACAGCCGCTCGCCGGTGACGGAGATGCTGACAGGATGACCTTTCAGGAAGCACTGAGTAATCTGTTTGCTCCAACTCTGCTGTGTCACGCTGTCAGCTTGTCACCAAAACTTGCCACTCACATAACCTATTAGTTGTCCGATTTGTCTTTCTGTCATGGACCTTGATGCTCAGCCCAGTGACTCCATGCATTTTTATTGCTCTTGTTAGTTAACAGTAGAGCGGCCTGAGTTGGAAAGGACCTTAAAGATCATCTAGTTCCAAACCCCATGCATTAATAAAGCACCACTTTGGAATTTGGGAAGGTTGAGAAGTCATCTCAGTCACAGCACATCACCCTCCTCAGCACCCAGCATGTCCCACCATGCTGTGGCACCTTCCCGGAGCCACCCTGCGGGACAGAAACCTGGTGGTCACAGCCCTGAGTGGGCTCCCCAAGCAAAAACTATCCTCCATGCAAAAAACCATCTTCCAGCTTGCATGAGAGACCTCCTGAGACCAGACACAAAGACACCTCCTCTGCCAGAGCTGGGCATAGTCTCCAGCACCTCCTGGGCAGAGCAGAAGATCTGGAGCCAGAAAGACCCCAGCTTGGCTTTAACACCCTTTGCTTCACTTCTGGGCTGCAAACAGGTGGGTGAGCAGGTGAGTCCTGCCCAAGAAACACGTGGGCACCCAAGCACTGCTGGCTGCATGGATGGAGGGAGGCAATGGGGACATGGACCAGCTCCAGTGGCAGCTTCAGCAGAAGAGGTGTACAAACAGGGACTTTGAGAAAGTGTCTGATCAGGGGCTCCTCCTGTCCCAACACTGCGATGGAGGGCAAAGGTGGTGTTGTCACGTACACCAGTCTGTGCCCCAGACACTGTGCCCAGGACCTCCGCATAGCTTCATCAGGTGCTAGACCTGTCACTTCCAGGACTGGAAGGCAGAACCTTCCCCCACCCCCAGAGATGATCACAGCTCCAGATCTGAGACAAATCCAACAGAACAAACCCTTTACGTCTTGGCTCGTGTCACAGTGTCCTTTGAGAGGTGACTAGACCCTTTGCTGTGCTTCTGTGGGTGTTTTCATCTGAAGGCCTTGCAGAGCTTTGCAGCCATTCATTAGCAAAAAAACTTCCTGGCACTATCAGCTAATGAGAGAAGGAAGCCAGATGAAAAAGCTATTCCTGAAAAACCTGGATCAATCCTGAATTCACAGCAAAGCCTATTTTTTTCTGCTTATTAGGTTTGGAACTAAAACAATCTGGCCAACTATTGTGCTCCTCCACATATCTCTAATAAACAGGTATCTGTCTATTCAGACACCATTATATAATGAACCCTCAGCCATACAGTGAGGGATCCAGAGTCTCTGCTTGCTTAACTTTTCATTGAAATCCTCATAATCCTGTGTGCTGTACTTTATCATGCGTTTAACCACCACAGTTAAAACCCCAGTATGATGTTTTACACCTGACTTAACCAGCACTAGATTATCAGCTGCTGGCCTGAGAGTGTGGTTTTTTTTACAACTTGCTTTTCTCTGAACTCGCATTAAAGGGCCCAGGAAACCTACTGGGACCAAGAAGGCTCAAGACAGTAGCAGTGTAACCTCACAGCGCTCGGTGTGCTACTACAGACCATTAGCTGCAGATGTCCTTCTGAAGATCAAGAGTACTTCAAAGCCTCCTAAATTCCCTCCTAAGCTCCAGAGGCTCGGAACATTTGCACAGCTTACGCCAGCTGACCTTGATTCATAAGGCAGCACTCAGATTGAAACCAAGACTTCTCCTGAAACCAGTTGAAATGTCTCCCATTCTCTGCCTCAAAACAATTGGGAGACCCCTTTACACAAATCTGCAAAGTTATGTTTTCAGTAGCCTGTCTTGCCCCTAAAGCAAAGCTCTGATGCTTCATCTGTAAAGTCACATGTCTGTAAAACACAGACACAACAAGAGCAAGCTGTATGTGGGAAGTGTTAACAATTGCAAAGATCTATGGGAATTTCTGTGCACAGGCTAGCTGGACAACTCTAAGCAGCCCAAACATGCCTGTCCCTTTGCATTGCTAATGCAGTATCTGGCTGGAACACCCAGATCCAAGGAGTGGGAGGGTACCCCTTTGTCCCCAGTTCCAGCCATTGTTCCTTCTGCTGACATACAGACCCCAGGGCTTGACTCTCCAGCCTCTGTCCGACCTGGGACAAGGTCCCAGGAAAGGCAGGAGCTTAGCTGAGCTGCCAGTGGGGATCATGCCAGTCATTCAAAACTCATGTGCCACAGGATGGGCTGTGGGACCAGAGAGGAGCAGAGGCTGCCCTACGTATCTTCAGGAACGGGCACAGGTCAAGAATCAAGACACAGAGTCCAGAAATTTGAGGGCAGTAACACAATGGCCACAGTAACAACCCAGCTGCTCTATTGATTTATCTTCCAGTGAGGAAATGACATTTCATTCCTGCACTGAAACACTTTTCCAGACAGAACAGATTCATCCAACTCTCACCCTATTGAATGACAAGGTTTTTCTAAGAGAAAAGCAGCAAGGTCGAAAATCCAAAGTTGCTGCTTGTTCTGCCATGAGAGCTTAAAAATTAATTTATCTGGTGAGAATTTTCTCTGTGTGCTAAAAGACTTGGGGTTTTTTTAAGCTATTATAGCCCAGAAAGAGTCATGACTGCTTCCTTTTGCATCAGGGCTATGATCTTCACTTGCAAAGACGGGAGAGGCACAAGCGCATTTCATGTGCTAGAACACTGCTTTAACGAAGGGATCCTTCTCTTCTACTGTCAGTCCCTTAATGCAAAGAACCCCGAAGACAATCCGATGGCTGAAAGCCACATGTCACAGCATTTAATGCCTGAAGGCTCCTTGCAGACAACTGTCTTTACAATAAACTTGGGGGAGACTCCCCACTCGCTCTGCAAGACAGCAGTGAAGACACTTCTGTTCTTCCAGACACTCCTGGAGCCAGGCAGCAATTGATATCAGCGTGTGCAAATTCAAAAGAAACACTGAAAATAGGTACTGAGTGCTGCAGACTAACATCAGCTGTTTTGCAAAAATATTCCAGTTACTAACAAGGCCTTTGGAACTTGAAGGTCTGTGATGGCTCCTCCTGGCAGCACTCCCTGTCGTGATGTCAGTAAGAGAATAATTAAAAATCAGAAAATTTAAATTCTTCATAGAGAGAAATCAGTTCTGCTGTTATCAAAGGTCCAGGAATACTGACATTCCCCAGAGAGGTGAACACTTCATTTGTGCCCGTGAATTTGGAAGGGCAGGAATCCCTGGCACACTGAGGTCATGTCAGCTCTTTCCGCTGTGGATCTCACAATTTAATGGAGTGGCACCAAGGACAATTAATTCCATTGTCCTTAAGCAAATGAGCTAGCCATGGCACAAGCAGGATGGTCCAAAATCCGAGAAGCAAACACCAGAACAGCAGCAGAGGCCAGACGGCTCGAGCAGCGCAACTGGCACGATGGCATTCTGTTTCAAAGACAGAACACCAGCACAAATAGCAATGAGCTTTCATGCCCTGGCAGCTCCTGCCAGTTACAAGTTCATAGAAGGGCATCGATCTAACATGAGTTTGTTCAGTGTCAGCTGTGATGGTGCTGTATGGGAAATTGATTTCTTCTTTAGTACATTCTCCTCCATTGGAAGCCAGCTCTCTCCATGGTGATGGGATGTGCTGATCAGTTTAACAAGCTGCTGATGGGATTATGCAGAATCATTTCATCGGTTTTCAGTAGCTGTGTGAAATGGCATTTGCTGGAAACACAGGTCTGCATGGACCTAACTGGAAAGGCAATGAGATCTGAGCCCCAAAGCCTTACGCTGAAGAGGAAGAGACACACAGAGCCAGAACATCTTCAATATTTCAGAGTGGAAAAGTCCAGCTTCCACAGGAGGTGGGCATTCCTGGAGCAGCTGGGCTTTTTAGGAGAGGGAGGGGATTTTTAGCAGCATGCATAACAGAAGCTAATAGCAACACACCAATGAGCAAACACTGCAGGAGCAGCTCTGGAAAGCTGGTCGGTCCACCTGCATCGAGCACCTGCTCCCTGCCCCAAAGACACGTGCCTGCACCACACCATGCACCAAGGGAGAGCAAAGGAAGGCTGCTGCTTGACCTTCACTACTGTCAGGACCCTAAAAAAAGAACTCAAGTCCTCCTAGTGAAAGGTGAACAGCTCACCTAACTTCATTAAAAAAATAGCAACATTAGTTATTTCAGCCTTCCAGGGCAGGCATAAAGATAGATGAAAGGAATAAGGCAAGCTGGGAGCATCAATAAATTACTGCAGCCTCTTATTGGCTGCCGTATTCAATAGTTTAAAATGTTTTCTGGTGCCTTAGGCAAGCAGAAGATTTGCAGAAATGCTGAGCCCGTTGCCCGTGATGTATCATTGTCACTCATCAGCTGCTAAGTTGCATTTCCTCTTCTTTTCCATGCAGTCTGTGTAACTCTGAATGGCTGCAGCAGTGAATTAGAGAAATGATATCTCCAGGCTAGCACTGGCTGCCTGGTGACTGAATGTCCAGGGGGACAGTCCCATTTCTGCTACTCAGAGACAGATGGGTGAAAGGAACAAAGCCCTGGGTGCAAAGAAAGGGGCAGACTTTGGTTAAAGAGTCACTGATGACCCTGAAAGAATCAGACATCTTCCCAGGTGGTATGACCACCTGCCCATGAGCAGACCCACCCCGACCTGCCAGTGGACAAGAGGGTCTGAGCTCCCCATGAAGTCTCGCTTATCCCCAAGCCATGAGGTGCAGCCTCACCCAGAGCCCCCATCACGCTGCGACTGCATGGGAAGCAGAGGGGAAGGCTTCCTTACTCATGTGCAGCTGCTAATGAATGACAGATTGCATTTTGACCCCTTGGGCAGCATAGGGCTGGCTCAGAGGAGGGCTGCCAGCAGCTTTCAGGTGCCTCAGGAGCATGGATTGGGAAGTCCCTGCTGTCTGTGGGACTCAATCTTCTGTCTAGTGCAGCAGCCCAGCAGCACCCAATGCCGGGGCCAAGGCACCAGGGACAACGCTGGCCTGTCCCACGGGTCCTGCCGTGGGAGGAGGGCGAGTGGCAGAGCAGGGATGGGGATCAGCTCTCAGGAGGATCTGCCCCTTGGCACATTATGAGCAGGGTGACTGCTGAGGGCAGGACAGCTGAGCCCTTGCAGCAGGGTCAAGGGGCAGCCAGGCCCTCACTGACCCACGGAGTCAAAAGTGGGGCTCATTTTTCAGGGGAAGAACGAGGATTGCATTTATATGTAAAGAGCCTGTGGAAACCCCACTCGTGGTGAGGATGGCTTGTGAAGGACTTGGTCTGCCCCCAGAAGACGTATGGGTTGCAACAGGCCTGTGAGCCCACTAACACAGCAAGTGCTTGAGAGCATCCTTGCAGCAGCCCGGGGAGAACCTGATCCAATTAAACATTATTTTGGCTGGCCTGCTCCTAGCAAGTGCCACATATCTGCAGAGATGATTTTCACAAGTGTAGTGGACTACTCCATGTGGCTTTGACTGCTGTTGAAAATATTTAATAAACTCTGGAATATGAATCACTATCAAGGACCCTGAACATTAATTTTAGTCACAGTTGGCCACACTGTATCACCCTATAAACACCTCTCCAGTTTCAATTAACATTTCTCTATCTCCTGTCTCACTGAATATTATATTTAACTAATTTAAGAGGATTGGTAAAGATAGTTTTCACACTTCACAGGAAAGCATAATGAAATAATTATACCTGTACCTACAAAAAGCATGAGGATATTGCATAAAGAGCTTTAAAGTCATCTGAAGCAAAAACTTCTCCAGGAGACTTTTATTCTGCCTCTGGCTACTGAAGCTACTGCGCAGGTATCTGCCACCCCCTGCTCAGGGGCTGCTTCTGGACACCTGCTCCACAGCAACCACTGCTGGCTCAGCCCACAGCTTTGCCTGCAGCACGGGGACCTCCCACCAGCCGGGACATCTCTGCTTCTCCTTGCTGGGCCATCAACAGAGGTGTGCTGCATCCCTCCATGGCAGGCCCCGCTTTATGGGGACCTTGCTCCAAGGCAGACTTACCCCACCTGACTCGTGGTTGCGTCTCTATGGTGGTAGAAACAGATGTCTTTGGGCATGACGAGCTGAGGGCTCTCCTGGGCCATGGCTCCAAATTTGGTCTCTGTGGATAAGTGGACAGGGGGCTGGAGACTCACAGCTCCTGGCTGCACCCTCTGCTCTGAGGCCATGAGATGCCCATACACCTCAGCATCCTGACATCTCCTCTTGGTCACATTTTAAAACTTGTTGATAATAGCAGCTTTTTTATCTCCTCCACCACCGATTCCCACATCTCCTGCCTTAGGGCAAGCCCTGAACTATACACCAGAAGTCAGTGTTTTCTCCAGCACAAACTGACCTGCAAAGCACAGCTCATACCCCCCAGCCATGAGGAGGGAGTTCAAATCCACCCTGCAGTGAGGGACAGCCCTGCAACCTGAACTGGCTATAGACAGGCAACGTAATGTTTACAAGACAATCCAGGCATTTTGGCCATCTGGGTCCAGAAGCAAAGTTCTTCAGGGAGAATGCCCACACCAGAACAATCACCAGGACAGGAGTCTATCTGAAACCCCAAACACATCATTTGAGGAAAGGACTGTTTCCCTGAAGCAGCCACAGACATGTTGCCTTCATCAGCAAGACACTCAGAAAGCCAACCACACACAAGTACCAATACCCAGACCTCTCCATCACTCCAGGGCCAGGCTTTAACCTGTACATTCCCATGGGAAAAATACTTAAAAAGGAGGGAAACTAAGTCAGAGCACTTAACATGAACATATAACTGAGCGTTCCCCCATACAGGCTTCTCCTGGAAGCAACAGGTGGGACATTTTCCAGGACACAGAATCACAGAACCATAGGGGTTGGAAGGGGCCTCCAGAGATCAAGTCCAACCCCCCTGTCAGAGCAGGGTCCCTAGGACAGGTCTCACAGGTCGCCGTCCAGATGGGTCTTTATCTCCAGAGAAGGAGACTCCACACCCCCTGGGCAGTAACAGTAACAACAGCAGCAGGTGATGGAGCAAACTGTCAGCCTCAACTGCATGAAGCTCTCAGGAGCTGACAGCATCACTCAGGCACTCTGGAGCTAAAATAGTAAAAGAATCTGGCTGCTAAAAAACCAAGCATCCTTCATTACCAAAGCATCTCCTCCTTCCTCAGGATGGGAGGGCAGCCAACAATACAGTTGCCTTTAGGCAGGTAAAGAGGATGCCTGTGTCCATTATACTGAGGTCCATCCTGGCAACAAAGAATAGAGCTGGAGGAGGTCTCATTTACAAGAAACCAGTAGCCCAGTTTTGATAAGCCATAGAAATTTAGGACTGTAAAGGACAGAAGACAACTGAGTGCTGTCCTTCATGTAACAACCTCTCCTGGATTTGAAGGCTGCCACATTCCCTCCTCTCATTGTCCCTCTTCAGACTGTCAAGATCCAGTTCCTTCAGCCCCTCTCCTTGTGAGCCACGGTTTTGAATATCACAGATTCCTCTCAAAATGCTCCAGTGCTTCACCAATTCCTCTGTAGGTTTTTTTTTTTTTTAGAAGAAATGTGTATTTATTTTTGAAGCAAAATATTTTTGTTCCCTGACATGACATACAGGGGGAACAATTATACTCAGGCCCATACAATCACATTAATGCATCCTAAAACGATAATGCTTTGCTTTTTGGCAACAGCAGGGCATTATCACACCCACATCCTTTCCTGCAAAAAGGATGCCTTGCCAGATATTTCCCAGATATATATTTATGCTTTTGATTTCTCCTTTCTGTACAGAATTTGTACCTTTCTATATCGACTTTCTGCTGGTCTAATTCTAATGGTGCCCAGGGGACTGCTTAGACTCTCACCTACATGACACGGGCCAGCGTTAAATTTATGTGTACAGGCTCTGCCCTCATCCATGTCAGTGTTTAGTAGACACACACCCCACTCCCCCCAATTTCCTGTACTAAACAAACCAGTGCTCCAATCATTTGCTTTTCTTATCTTTGTTTCACCTGCACTTGTGTAAAGCAGAGCAGAAGCAGCATTGTCTTCTCCTGGAGCACAGCTGAACTTCCTTGCTACCTGGCTGAGTGCTGTGGGAAACTCCACAACTGGTAGTGGCACAACTGAGATGTGGCACCAGCTCCTGGCAGCAGGACTCCAAACAGCATCCATCGGCCTCTGTGTTGCAACTCCCCACGCAGTTCCTGCCATGGTTTAGCACCTCAAACACAGGCACCTCAGCTGTGGCTGGACCAGACCGTGCAGAGAGGGGCAAGGGACCCTTCCCCAGGGCCATAAGACAGGGGCAGGGCACTCTCCAGCCCTAGGGATATTCCATGCCCCAGGCAGCCACACCACTGCTCTTGCAGCACAGACCCATTCTGCAGAGCTGAAGCACCAAGATAAACCAAAAACTGTCACTATGTCCCTTGTTTCTGCCACCACTGAGTCCTACTTCCCCTTGTGAAGGTGGCAGTGGACGTACATTACATGCATCATCACTGCAGCTATTTTTACTGCACAAAAATTAGCCCAGCAGGAATTCAATTCCATTATATTCCATTATTCTGAGAAGGGAAACTCAGTGCTGACTTCAGAGAACAGCAGCCACAAAGCCTGCAGAAAGGCTCAGAAAGGACAGAAAAGGAAACAGCTACTGGGGAGGGGTGGGAGGACACCAGGCGCCCTCGGGCAAGTTGCCCCTGGCCACCCTGACACCTCTGCCAAGGAAAGCAGCTCCTGGCAGGGGAGGGGGGTGGGCTGCATCCTTCCCACCTACCACCTCACACAGCAGTTAACCCACTCTGCCAATCTCCAAATGATTTGGAGGCAATCCGCAGGACTGAGCTGCCACCACTAACAGATCTCTAATGACACTGGAGAGAGCAGCACCCACAAGGGAGGGACAGCAGCCTGGGGTGCAACCCCAGCACTCAGGGTGCCCTGAACCCTGCTGGAGAGCAGCCACTAGGCCACAAACAGCCTGCCCCCTGTCCCTCCCACCCAGACCCCAACCATCAAAATCCTCAATCCCTTCCACAGCACCTGACAGCATCCCCTTCCTGGGGTCCAGCAGCAGCACGTGGGATACAGGTGAAGACAGGCAGCAGCCTCCAGACAAGGGGCAGCTCCAGCACCATGAAGGAGCAGGCACCCCAGAGCCCTTCTTACCTCATCCCTCCTACAACCAGGGCAGAAGGGCGACAGATCCTTGACCCCCACTGAGGGCTGCATAACACTGCCATTCCCTTGGCCTCTGGAGAGGTGGGGGATCTGTGCCCTCACCCCCCATAGCCGTTGTGCTGCACACCGAGCTGGGGAGAACTGCTGGTAGCTCCCCTGTGTCAGAACGCTGCCTATCAGCAGCAGTCAGGCTAACGTACTGAGACGTGCAGATCTGAGGCAAGCTGCATGTGCAATCACACTGGGAGGAAAGGCTCTTCTGGCACAGCTTGTCAAGGGGCTGCAGCTCCCACGGGGCCCCAGAGCTCCCAGCACAAGCTAACATCCCAGGACCCTGACAGGAGCCATCCTTTCCCAGCCAGACCTCAGCCTGGGCCAAGGCTGCAGCCCTGTGATGCGCTGGGGTTTGCTCAGGAGCCCAGGCACCGCCGAAGGCTGCACCCCGGCACGGCACAGCCGCTCCTGGTGATGGGGTGAGCCCGAGGCACCAGCAGGACAGAGCCTGGAGGAGGCTCAGCCACAGAGTCTTTTGGGCACACTTGACTTTGCTGGACTTACACTGTACTCGTGACTTCCTCCCCCCAAAAAGACCCCAAAGCAGCATAAGCCCGTGCTCCAGTGTTTACACTCCCTCATTCAACATTGCTAGGAACTTCCCAATCTAAACCCATCATCCTGGAATGAGGGGCATTGGATCTCTGCTCTCCTCTGCTTAACAGACTTCACTATTGTCCTTAAAACCAGCTTCAGAGTTCCAGATATGGAGTGCTGACTGTACATGGTCACACCTAGGAGACAAGGGGCATTCCCAAAAAATCAGTGCCAGAAGATGTTTTAATCCAGAATTGAGGGGAAAAAAAAGGAATGGGAGAAGCTCTTTATGTGCTATGAACAGTGTGGTCACCTGCCTGGGAGCTTTCATGGGGGTAAAACACACAGGATAACAGCACAGGCTTGCCTCAGCCCACAGAGATGGTTCTGTCCTCACCCTGGACCCATCACAGCAAAGGAAACATCTTCTTGGCTGCAGACAAGCTTTAGGTTTAGATCCTGATATGCAAGAGGCTATTCTTCTTGATTAATGTGAAATTAATTTGCTTCCATTGAGCCACAGCTTTGGTTTGTGCACTACACAAAAAGCTGTTAGCTGGGGGGAACTGGAGTTGGAGATCATTAAAAGAGAAAGACTGCACCCAAGATGCTACCTTACACCTTTCTCTGGAGAAGCAAAAGGTTCAGAGGCAAAAGGCCACAAGCTGGTCCACACACCCAGCGCCAACGGCATCACTATGCCTGCACTGCTCCAGCCAGCACAGAGATGTTAGCACAGCTCCTTCTGCAAGGTGTAATGGCAAATGCCTGTAAGTCTTGCGGAAGATCTATCGATTGGAGGCCCTGAGCAGCTCAGAGCACACGTGTTAAAGAGATAAAATAATATTTTCCTGGTTAGCTCCAACACTTTATTGAATAAAGTTTAAAGTCTTCACCCTGACTCAATCCATCTGTGCAGGTGTCACAGCGCGCTCTCATTTTTAGTTGGAGAGGAAGAAAACGCAGGGTGAGCTGATAAAACAGTTGCCTGATTTGAATTTCACTTCCATCCCATAACTCTCGCAGAGGTCAAGGAGAAAATGACAGGTGGAAAAAAATGTATCTTGGAATCACCAACTGGAGGTTTAAGAAGATTCATTTCCCAAGCATGTCACTGCAGCCAGCGAGGGGAGGAGCGGGACCCACGGCGGGACCGATGGCGCGGGCTGTGAGCGGGGGGGCCACGGCCCGCCAGCACGGGGGGCCACGGCCCGCCTCTCGCCAGGCTCAGAGTGCTCGGATTAAAACCCCCTTTTCAGCGTTATGGAGAAGGTTCAGTTTCACTGTCCAAACAGACCACCCCATGAGCAGCATCCAAGGCAAAACAGCCCCACAGCCCCCAGGGCTCACCTGCTGCCCCGGGATGGGACCCACTCCCTGCTGCCAAGTACCCAGGCTGGAGGGCTCCAGGCAGGGGTGCCCGTGTCCTGCAGCCCCCCCATGCTGCCTGGCACCTGCAGGACATACTTCTGACAGAGCACTGTTCTGCCCTTCGGGTTTCTGGGAACTGTAACTAAACTTTAATTCATTTGGCACCCATCTCACAGATTTACCAAGCACAAAAGTTTTAATTTCAGTAATTAGATAAACTTTCCCCTTGCACAGGACCAAGGACTGTGGATATTAATAGAACTTCCTCAAAACAAATGAGATGTCACCAAAAGCATCACAGAAGGACAATAACCACCAATCATTCCTCACACCAACAAAATTTAGGATTTAGCTATGAAAGCATATTATTGTTGCCCTGTAATGGCAGTATCTCTAAATCAGTGATTTGTAAGGGGAGGAAGTGCAGGGAGCCAGCCCACGCTGCTGTCTCAGGAGCACACTGCCAGCCTTTTGATAATTTCAAGGAGGACACAGCATGCTGACCTCCCATGCAGATCTGGGGGATGGAACCCCAAGGGACTGTGCCTCACAAAAGCCAGGCAGCACATAGCACTGGCCAAGCACACAGCAGACTCCTCTGATACAGCAAAGATACATGAAAGGACCTGGCTTGCCGTGCCTGCGGACCACCCAGAGTAAATTCACATGGCCCCAGGTCTGCCCCAGCACCCTGGAGCTATCACTTTTCATCTCAACCTGACCCAAGCCCTTTCTTGCAGCAGAAAGAACAGGAGACTCAAGTCATCGCCTCATGTATCTGCTGATCAGGTAGGTACATCCTATGGGCATGTGGAGACAAATACAAGGAGGGAGCATGTCACTGAGGCCGTGGGTTTAGCTTGTCCTGGAGCCTTAACAGAGGTACCCTGACCCTGAGAAGAGCGGTACCACCACAGGGCTTGTCCAAAAGATTGATGCTGGGGCAGACCATGCTAGCAGCACTTGCATGCACCAGGTGCTGCATCCCCACAGGGGTCCCGGGCTCCTGGCAGGCCCACCCTCCCCTGCACTGATCCGGCTCGGGGCCATGCAGGCTCTTGGGAAGCGGGTGCGTTTCTCCCTGCAGTCGCCCGCTGGAAGCAGCTACCAGCAGCAGCTCCCTTCTGCCTTCCGGAGACAGCCAAGTCTCCCATCAGCTGTGACAGCTTTTGGAGCTGCCACGCAGCACAGACATCTTGTACTTAGCACAAGGACAGAATTCCTTTCACACATCTCAGTGCTACCGGCCTGCTTATGCAGCCCTGGCACCAGCACGTCCCGGAGCCTCCCCAGGATTTAGAAATAGCAATCACGAGGCCTTTTTCCTTCCTCTCATACAGGAGCTGCCTGAGACTGTGCATATGTATACCCCTTACTGGGGGGAAATTGTGCCAGGGATGTTTTGCATCCACTTCTGAGCACGGCCCTGACAGCCCTGACCCTGCGTGCGGCTGCATTAGTGCTGCTCTGCTGGGGAGAGGTAGCGGGGAGCCGGCAGCAGGCCCAGGCCGCTGCCACACGGGAGCACGGGACAGGAGCCGGAGGGGAGCAGCTGTGCAGGTGAACAGCCCTGCCAGAGGGGATGGGCACTTCACCCCAGCACCCCAGGTGCTGTTGCGCCCTCAAGGTCTTTAGCCTGCCCTCAGACACTGCTCTCTGGCACTGCCCAGCCCCTTGCCAGCAGCACATAGCCACGCAGCTGCGCCACTCGCCATCGCCCCGTGTAGCCAAGAGCAGGAACTCCAACACATCTGCCTGCAGAGACAGGTCAGACCTTCCCCTGTGTTCACAGGGCTGGAACAGCACATGCTCACCGGGCATCGCTCCACCAGCCAGCAGCAGCCTCTCCAGGGCAGCCCAGGGGCCCCCTGTCCCACCTCAGGCTCCTCCTCAAACCTCTGGTGGCCCCATCCTTGTGCAAGCACACACATCCACACACAGACACACCTTGCCACCCAACTGTCACCCCGTGCTCTCAGTCCTGGCCACCTCCTCAGCAGCACCACCCTCATTTCCACAGAACGCTCTTGGCTTTCATTTGGTGGTGGTCTGAGACCTTACTGGGGGGGTAACAAATCCCAAGTGCTCCATCCCTGGGAGGTTTGGTCCCTGCAGAAAGCCTCACATGAGCATAGCTCATGTGAGAAGGGCTTCTGTTCTTCCCTGAGCCTTGACTGTAGAGGCCAATGGTTTAATGTTGTCATTTCTTTCAGATTTTAATCCTCTCATTTTTAGCACAGCAACTTATTTTTAATAGAGTTTGGAAAGATTTTTTGTATGTCTTCACTTCTGCTCCAAGGATGTTTGCTCTCAATTTATTTCTCCTCTTCTTATCTTCTCAACAACTGCATCTCTTGTTCCAAGTCCTGCTCATTTTCTGCTCCTTATTGTGATTTTTCTTTAATTTCATCTTGTTCCCACACTTCCCAATCACACATTTCATCACTTCTGCTTCCCTGTTGCCAACAATATGCGATTTCTTTATCTTAATTGTATCACCCAGTCATCTGGTTCCAGGATGGCATCTCTTTACCTCACAGTGCAGTCCCTTTAATCATTACTGCTTCTGGCATGTATAATAATAGCTGAGACAAGCTGTTAGCTTTCACCTCCCAGTCATAGTCACAAGTTTTTTCATGTAAGTCCTAATGACAACACAAACTGAAACCCTCCAGACATCACTTCATACAGGCTGCAGAAGAGACCCACCACTCCACCAGCTCCCCTCCTCAGCTCCCAGCTGCATGATGCTCAAGACCAGCCCTTGGGGAAGAGAAGCCTCTCTGAAGGACCAGTCCCAGCTCCTTGCAAATAGTCCACGAGCAGAAGTCCCTGCACACCATCCTGGATCTCCCTGGGTGGGGAAATGCAGCCTTCCCCACCAAAGCTGGGACTCCCTTTTTCCTCCAATCCTCCAGGCTGTGCCTCTCCAATGCCCACCTACCCATAGAGAGACAAAGCTCCACATGGCTGGCAGCTAGACCCTCACCCTACAGAAAGGGATCCTCACAGCCACATCCCTTGCCTAGAGGGTCCTTCTCCCATCAGGACACGGGACTTGGCCCAAGCATCTCTGCTCAGTACATGGCAGAAGCTGCTGACCAGTTCCATCATCGGGGCTGAGATGTCTTCACCTGGCTGCCTCTGCACACAGCAATGTCCTGGCACCACCAGGTGCTCTGGATAACTGGCTCCACATCTCAGGTCTCCACCCAGCACCTCAGTTTATAGCACCCAAAGCCCCACTCTCCACAGTTTAAGTGGCTTATTCATGTTTAGAGCATCTTCAGCATTTGGGGACGGGGTGGGGGCGAATTTCCTGCTCAGTGCAGGCAGCCACAGCTCCTCTCCAGGGAGGCAAGAGGGGAACCAGCCTCATGAGATCAGGTTTGGAAGAGTGGCCTTTGCAGGACTCCCCACCAGCCTAAGAGGATGCACAGTCCAGGAGTCCGATAGCTGTGTGCCCACTCCAGCTCCCATACTAGAAGGTTTTTTGGATGAAAACTCTGCTGTCTGGACCCACTCCTCCAGCCTGAGTAGCTCCCAGGAAGGACAAAGAGCTGTGAACACATTGCCATGTATCAGCAACAGGAAGCTGTACCTATGGGTAGGAACAATATTGATACTGAGAACAATTGAAATGCCTTTGCAGCAGCTCACACAGATGCACATGTCAGCCTCAGCACCTCTGTTTGTATTCTGATCCACAAGCACCGTGTGGAAGGTTAGTGAGATCCTGGCTCAGAGAGAGAGGAGCATTTTACATATGTCAGAGGGTATTGTGGTGCCAGCTATGAATCAGCAGAGGAGAATATCTGGTCACCTGATTTGCACAATGGTAGAATTGAATTGGAGTTTGAATAATATAGGTCAAACAAAAAGAGAATGGAGTGTGGGGGATTATACAGGGAGGGGGGGGAGAATCACAAAAGGAGTTATTTAGTCTGGAGAAAAGCCATTTGCACAAGTGTCATGGTTTAACCCCAGCCAGCAGCTAAGCACCATGCAGCCACTTGCTGTCTCCCCCCTGGTGGGAGGGGGCAGACAATCAGAAGAGTAAAGTGAGAAAACTCCTGGGTTGGGATAAAGACAGTTGAATAGCTAAAGCAAGAGCCATGCATGCATGCAAAGCCAGCCACGGGGTTCATTCCCCAGGGCAGGCAGGAGTGCAGCCATCCCCGGACAGCAGGGCTCCATCACCCATAAGGGTGACTTGGGAAGGCAAATGCCAGCACTCCCAGTGTCCCTCCCTCCCTCCTCCTTCCCTCCTCCTTCCCCCTGCTTTACATGCTGAGCACGATGCCATGCAGTCTGGGACATCCCTTTGGTCACCAGGGTCAGCTGTCCCGGCTGTGTCCCCTCCCAACTGCTTGTGCACCCCCAGCTACTCACTGGTGGGGTGGGGTGAGGAGCAGCAAAGGCCTCGGCTCTGTGTCAGCCCAGCTCCACAGGAACTAAACCAGCCCTGTGTCACCAGCACCGCTTCCTGTGCGAACCCAGAGCACAGCCCCACGCCAGCTCCTGTGAAGGGGAACTCTACCCCAGCCTGAACCAGCACAACCATAGCTCGTATCTGTCAGGGTAAAGGGACCCTTGGTGAGCTCTCAGAGGTCTCCAGAAAGGCCCATGATAAAGTTCACCAACTCAAGTGGAGAAAAGTGCCCCCATCAGCAGTCAGGGTGACAGCTGTGCTCATGCTCTGTCCTCCTGTCACACCCTGTCCAATGAGGCTGTAACCACAGAATCAAGGCAGGATGGTGCTGCAGGTCAAGAAAATTAACTGCTATACCACAGAGAGAGCAGAGTCAGAGAAGAATCACTGTCTGTCCCTTGGCAATGCCATTGGGCTGACTTGCCCTCTAAAGCAATTGTACTTTTAGGGTTCAAAAACTTGACATCTCATAGGTGCAACTACTCAAACCTGAGCAAAGAGCAGGTGCCAGTAACTTCCAGAACTAACAAGCCCATCAGCTGCCTCAGGATGAAGAACTGCACTTAGGAGACAAAAGGAGAGGAAGCCATTATTAATAAGAAAGCAAGCAGATGCTGTGCAGTGGCAGCAGGACAGCACTGGCTGACCCAGATGCCCATGTCTTTATGTACAGGGAAGGAAACTGCACAAAGAGCTAAACAAGGCCCTAGAGCAGCAGCAAATGTGTCTCACTGCCTCTGTTCCTGCCAGAGCAAGAGGAGAATCACAGAACCATTAAGGTTGGAAAAGACACCCAAGATCCAACTGCCCCCCTACCACCTCTATCACTCACTAAACCGTGTCCCTAAGTACCTCATCCAACCTTTCCTTAAACACCCCGAGGGACGGTGACTCCACCATCTCCTTGGGCAACCCATGTCACAGCCCAACCGCTCTTTGAGAAGAAACTTCTCCTAATTTCTAACCTGAATCTTCTCTGGAGCAACTTGCAGCCATTTCCTCTCATCCTATCACTACTTATCTGTGAGAAGAGGCTGACCCCCAGCTCAGCACACCTGTAGCTGGAGACAGCAATAAGGTCTCCCCTGAGCCTCCTCTTCCGCAGAGTAAGCAGCCCCAGTTCCCTCAGACTTGTGTTCCAGACCATTCTGGAACATAGCATTATTGCCCTTCTCTGGACACACTCCAGGACCTCGATGTCCTTCTTGTAGTGAGGAGCCCAAAGCTTAATGCAGTTTTTGAGGTGCAGCCTCAGCAGAGCCAAGTCCAGGGGTGCAGAAGCAGGCACAGGGTGCACAGGTTCGGAGGGCAGTGTCACAGGCTGGCACTGAGCCTCCCAAAGGCTTTTACAAACCCGAGGAGAGAAGGCAGAATGTGCAGATACTGACCAAAGATGCACAAGGGGACTGTCAAAAGAGACTGTCAGCAACTGGTACTGATGGAGACAAAGGCAGGTGCTGGACTGGTCCCTGGGAAGCACTACCTACGTGGGCAGCCACCGAGTGACAAACCCAGCTCTCCACAGGTTGCTGCAGAGCTCAGCTCCACTGTGCCAGCTCAGGGAAATCCTGGGTCAAAGTGCATCCTGACCCAAAGAACAAGGCCAGGATGGAAATTTCTTAGTATGCTTGATTGCAGCGAGGTCATGGGAGCAGGGGAGTTCTCCTCTCCAAAGGTTAGGATCAACACTGAAAGTCCTACATGGTGTTCCTGATGCCCCACAGAACTGCCAGGACAGAGAGAGTGAGAGCCTGCAGCACTTTCAGGGAGCAAGGCACAACACAGGGCAGTGACAAGCCAGCAGAGAAGCACAGCCCTTGGCAGAAGAGCCCCTGCTCCAGAATCTCCCCCTTGCCAACCTGGAATCTGCTTCCCACTGCATTAGGGACACACACACGCCCCCCCAACCCCATTTCCCCTGCTGGGCCCTGCCAAGGCAAGAGCGGCCAACAGGACTCTTGGACCCTCTGCAGCCCTGGGGAGCAGGGAAGAGGCAAAAGGCAGCAGGCACACACAAGGGGAGCTTCTGTTCAGAAGTACCTGAGGTTTGACAGCTGAACATGACTGGAAGAGCTGTGGGGAAGTTACATCACTTACATTCCTCCTTATTCCCACACACTGAACCTGCATACTCATGTGGTCTAAATCTTAAGTATTCAGGACATGTTGATGCATTCAAATATTTCTTCCATGCAAATAAGACTCTATATAATCCATTCTAGGCAGCCATAACTTAAACTGACAGCTACTAAAAACTGGGGGAGACCATCATGGGCATGACAAGCACAGATAACACTTAAATGCAAAGCAAGATGCACCAGTAGTCAGCCCTGGAAACAAATGGGGAAAGTCCTGGGTGGTAAATGAAAGGGCGATTCACCCATACAGGTCTAGGGCTTGGTGAACACATCAGTGCTGGCACTTAGTGTCTCCCCTTGAAAAGGAGTTGCCAGAAGAAAAATAAAATCAGCAAGGGATGCTGTCTGAACCAGAGTTGAGAGTCCTCTCAGAGGAGCTCTTCAGGGGCATGCATTTGTCCTGAGGAAGAGCTGCCTTCCAGCAGACACCCTGCAGCAAGATGCACTGCCTCCATGCGTCACCCTGAACCACACTCTGCACCCCCCAGACAGGCAGAGCCCTCTGCTCCCCCCCATCTCTGCACTGCTTAAAGACCCTCACACCTGGCTTCCATCCTGTGCCATCTTCTGCACTCCACACTCCCCTAAAGACCCCTCTGCCCTGGCTAAGCACAGCCCCAGGACTGGAGCATCTCCCTGCTGCGGTCCCCAAGCCACTGCATTCTGCCACAGCCCCGCTCCCCTGCCTATCCAGAGCTTTCCCTGTGCTCAGGCCTGGCCAAGCTAATTTTGTAGGGCACCATCTGTATCCTATCTGCATATACATTTGTGGGTAATAAGGCCAGGAGGGACCCGATGATCGCCCAGCCTGACCTGGTGCCAAGCACAGGCCATTAGCGTGCCCTGGATTAACTCCAGTTTGAGCAGCCATGGTGCCTTTCAGACAGAGTGTGTTTGATCTTTGCTGTAGTATTTCTAGTGAGGAAGAGATCCTAGGAGCATTGCTCCAGTACTTAATTACACTCACAGTTTCCATTGTGTAGCTTCTTTCTAATCTGAACTTGTCTGTCTTCAGCTGCATCTAGTCACCAGACCTTTGCCTGGCAGACAGAGCTGGCTGCTCTGGGGGCTCCATTCCCCGCCGCAGCACTGACGGGCAGAAGTGAGTTGCTTCCGCCACCTGCCTCTGACAGAAGAATCAGAAGCCTCTCTCCCACGGGCACAGCTTCATTCTCTGGAAGCATCCTGAAGCTCTTTAACTCCTTTTACACACCAGCTTCCACCTTTGCATAACTGGGCATGCTGCTCAGCCACCAGGAGCAGATCACCACTGACTCCTACCTACTCCATACTGCCTCCAGGAAAGGGGTCAGCCCTTCTCCCCTTGCAGGCTCACCTGCTCTCAGCACAGCTTTCTCCTCCCTTTCTTAGCATTGCCCCAGACTTGGCTTCTCATTTACATTCGCTGTACATTTTCATTTCCTTTCAGTCCTTTAAGCCTTTTCCCTAAAATCCCTGCTCCCAAATGAGATGCTTCATAATTACTTTCAACTTTGGGTACTTGGCCCTTTTAAAGCACTGTATGTGGGTTTGGATTTTATAACGTTTGTTCACTAAGAAACACAAGTTTCTCAGTCACAACCCCCTGCAAAGCTCCTGGGAAGGTTTAGTTTAGTGACCAGCCCCTCTCTGTCCATGCAGGGGCTAACACAGGACCCCGGGATGCAAGTCCTGAGGCAGGGGACCATCACACACAGTTTTGGGAGATGTAAAGGCCACTTTGGTTCTGGTAGATGGAACCTCCAGCACAAAGCACCTCGAGTTGTCAGCAGAAGTGCCACTTGTGACAGACACTGACCCACCACCACCTTCACCCCCCGGACCTTTGCAGAGATACAACCCAGCACTTCTCTGGTTATAGGTTTTCAAATGTTAACTTTCCAGTTAACTTTCCCAGCAGGTCTCAGCAACAACAAACAGTCCAAATTTGCTCTCAGAAATGAGCAATTCTGAATCTTCTTGTTTATTACCCAAGCTCCTGGCACCGATGCATAGCAATTAAATAACTTCATTAATGTATCTTCCCTAATTCCTTACTGCACAGACAGGAATGCCTCAAGATCTTATCACCCCTGCTCACAGTCAGGGATTTATAAACACAGGCAATGATTCAGATAAAGATATTCCAACTGGTGCATGAAATCATACCGGAACCCTCCCCAGTCCCCCCACAACAGGCTACTGCAGCCTTTGGGATAAAAGCCCTGCTGCTTCAGAGACAGATGATGCCCCTAGCTAGAGCTCTTTGAGAACCAAAGTTCCCTCCTAATCAAATTGTCATGCCAATGACTGTCTGCACCATCATTGTAATTAACCTCCTCACGCATAAAATGCAAATGATCAAAACGTTTCTCTTCTCCTTGTCTCTGTGTGACTCACCCATCTGAGAGGAGCAGTGGCTGGTTCATCCCAGCTGCTGGATGTTCCTGGCTCTAACAGGACAGCCTTCCTGCACCCCCTCCTCTTCACACACCGCCTGATCACCAGCAGCACCCAAACCTGGCCTCTCCTGCTCTCCCTTTTATCTCTTCTTATGGAAAGAGGAAAAACCCAACCAGGAACCCACCACACAACCCCTCACAAGCAATTGGTCACTGGTCAATTGGGGTGGGGAGAGCACGGTGGGGAGGCCAATGATGAGGACAACAGCAGCCTCACCTGCTCCCAATGGAGCCTGCAAAGTGGGCACCAACCAGGTGAAGCCTAAGTGCTGCTCTGGGGCAGACCCAAGTGCAAGGGGAGAACCGTGTACCCTGCTGATGGGTGCTATCCACACCTCGCTGTGGGGAGGGTTTGCCAGGGGGTAAAGCACATCTCCCTTTCCACCTCTGTGTTTGTGATAAAGCTCCCTGATGGCATGATACCTTCCGAGGTTACTCTGAGGATTTCACTTACCCAAATATCCCAAGGATGATTTTTTTTCCTGGTTGATGCAGCATTCCTTTCCTCTAGGATCACAGTCTCCCTTTGCGTGGGATGGTGGATAGCCTCAGAGAGAACCACCGAAGGAGAGGCAGAAACATAATTCCCTGGTTTCATCCCAGACCAAGGTGCCAACACTGCTGTGTGACACACAGAAAATTAACTCTGAATCTGCCTACTGAAAGCTATTTGTTTCCAGGTGACACCTACCCAGGGGTCAGCCAGCGTGGTCAGCTTTCAGTTTTGGTGTCTGGGAAAGGAAAACACACAACATACTCATGCTTTTCTCTGGCACCTAGCAACCGGCTCAGTGCTGTGAATAAAACCAGCCCTGGGCTCTGCAGGAAGTACAGGAGGAGGACAAGCCCTTGGGCTAATTTACAAGGAATGAAAACACTTTCTACACAATGTCCTGACACTGTGGCAGCCATTTTCTCCCCACAAAACAAATCCAGTGTTTGTTGTTCTTTCAGCCAGGCTTTTCGTGCCCTAAAATCAGTTCTGAAGTGCTCTTAAGCATCCCCCGAGCTGCTGAATTACTCGTGGCTGTGGCTGCTGAAGCATCCCCTCCACAGGGACGCTGAAGTGGATGGAGGTCCTTGCTGGGCCCAACTGGGCGGGCAGAGGGCTAGGAACGATGTGCCAACCTCATGGGGCTACAGGGCCCCTGTTTACCTGCGGAGCCTTATCAGCGACTCCTGGTGGCTTTAAGCCCCAGCCAGCAGACCTGTGAGACATGCTGCTTCAGCACCCTGGGCAGAGCTGCGGCCAGGTGGACACGGGGCACTGCCAGCTGCGGAATGGAGCGGACGTGGGGCACAGGGAGGCATCACATTGCCTGCCCGCTGGGGACAGGAGCTGGCCAGAGGCCCCTGCCAGCTGCATGTCCCTGCCTCCCTCCCAGCTGGGGTCTGGCAGGATGGGTCCTGGCTGGGAGGCAGCTCCAGGGAGCTCCAGCCCCCCCCAACTCAAGCCAGACTCTCCAGCCCCTGCTCTCCTCTTCTTGCCAGGGACCCACAGGGTCTGCCAAGGAGAGCGCGAGGCCGCAGCTGCCTTGCAAAGCCAGGAGAGCCCCTGGGGTACGTGTTCAGGCTGGGTACCGGTGACCCGTTACGAGGGGATCAAAGAAGCCCTTTCCTCACGCACCAGCTGGCAGCAGCTACCGTGCCTGCAGCAGGCTGAGAGCCGCAGCACAGCACTGCCGCCAGCCCAGCCCAGCAGCACCCTCCCGCACCTCCTGCCCACGGCAGCTCTTGTGCACACCCCCGAGCAGCCAGCACCGCCTGAACACCAGCGCTGCTTCTTCGACAAGGGAGTGTCAGAGGCTGCGGGGCCCCGGCTCAGCAAGCTGACATCATGTGCCTGATGTTGCCAAACACGGATGAGCTGTTGCTAGAACAATCAATTTTTAAATATCTCTCTGCCTGTTATCCTCAGCCCTGCGGTAACTATAGTAACAGCGCTCCGGGCGCCCCCCCTCTTCAAAGGCGCCGCAGCTGCTCCAGGGGCGGCTGCCTGCTGGGCTCTGCCCTGGGCTCACCTCCAGCAGCCCACCTTCCCCGCCACACGGCACTGTCCTGGGCTGCTGGCTGCCGCCTCCGGGCCCTGGCTCAGGCCCTGTGCGGGCACCAGGCAGCTCCAGCCTCCCTGATGGCAGAGCAATCATTCCACAGGCCCGCCGGCTGCCCCAGCACCCCAAGAATGGGGCGTCTCCAGAGGGCCCACGGGGCTTTTGCAGCGCCCCAGAGCAGATCTCCCTGTCACACTCAGCTTTTGGTGATAACTCCAAGAGCCTGGCGCCTCTGCGCTGTGTCTTGGTCCTCAGAGGAGTGCTGGCAGGCGGGTGCTGTGCCGAGCCGTGCTGCCTCCAGCGCGGGCACGCAGAGAGACCGCGGGCACCACAAGGTACGAGTGAAGAGTAAACCACACTCACCTTGTCTGCTGAGCTGGATTAAAGGATCAAGCAATTGATAACACATAACGAAGGAACAGCGATAAGCACTGCAGGTGTTGGACACGCTGGTCACTGCCAGCCCACCTCTGGGCTCTCCTCTGGCATGCACAGCACTGCAGCGGCTGGTGCTGGTGCAGCAGACCTCTTTCCAGAGTGGGAGCAGACACTGCTCTTGGGGGGCGCACTCGTGTGTTAAAAGCCCTGTTTGGATGGTGACCCCATCCTCAAAGCAGTGCCTGCACTGCTGCCACACGTTACCCTGGCAGTGACACCCCCACCCCGGTGTGGGAAAACCCATCAGGCTTTGGTGGAGGTTACCTCGCACATGAATGAAAGTACAGAAGATGTCCTTAGGCTTCCGAGGGGATGTTTACCTGGTTTCTCTCTTTACCTCCATTCTGCTCAGTAAAAATGCAAATGAAGTGTTGTCATTAAGTTCACTCTTTCTGCAATGCAAATGATGTGTGTGTTCCCTCTGTACCTGCCTGCCTCCCAGATTTAGGAGGTGGAGAACAAGGAGGGAGGTGGGTTGGCTGAATTACAACCCTAATTGGACTCCTCCCCAGACAACATACACTGAATTTTTCAAAATCATATAAATCTTGTAATATCAATTATTCAATCATTCTGCTAATCTCAAGGCTTCCAGAAGACCTCTGGCTTTGTATGAAAGCTATACATGAAGTATCAATTATTGACAGCCCTGTCATCAGAGGATTAACACCCAAGAACATGTCCCTTCTGAAAGCAAGTGCAGCATGCAGTGCTCCTCCGGGAGGTATCACCTCTTCCAGTCAAAGTGCTCTTGGAGAGGCTTCATCACACCAAATTCCACCCCTGCATTTTATAAGCCCTGCGCTATTGGATGCATTCATCCTGCAAACACCACTGCAGTGGAACTCCCAGGGTTTCTTCCTGACATGACTTCAGCCTGTATGAACAGGAATTTAAGCGACTAAGAGAGCGTGCTTGTTAGCTACCTGTGCAGACAGTTTCCGGAGTGTCCCGAGGGACGATTAGCCCCTCTGCACACACACGCTGCATCAAGGAGGGACGCATCTTCTGCACAGGCTGGAAGTTGGGAGTGGACACATTAGGGTGGCCATGTGCTCTGCCAGCCTTGTTTCCCCCAGCCCAAAACCGGACAGTCACATCCTCCATCTGAGCAGAGAGGGGCTCAAACTTCAATCTTCTCCCACAAACCAGGCTTTCCCTGCATGACCCCTCCCACACACTGCCCTCTCCCCAAGGGCTTTGTCCAGCAGCCGTTTCCCAGGCTGGGGATGCTCTCCAGGCCCTCGGCTGCTTCGGGGGGCTTGCTGTGGGGTCAGCCCTGCAGCTGGGTAGGCACCTTCCCTGGTGTGGGGTGCATGACGATGGCAGATGATTTTTCACTCGTGGCTCTGAAAAGCATTTGATGCAGTTGCTGCGGGCTGGGAAACGCCAGGAGCCTGCCAGCACCATGCAGAGGGTTTGGATGCCTCCCACAGGCAGGAGGGGCAGAGTGTGTTAATTAAAATGCACTGAGCAAGTGTAAAGTTGTATTGTAAGGCACAAAGGTAGGCTGGTTTCTTTCTCTGACTGGCACATCTGCATAATCCAGCCTGGGCTCCAGCAGCTGCACTGCGCTGTGCATGCCGCCACTGCTTGATATTGCTTTCATCTATTTTATTGAAAAAACACTATCCAAGGTTTAAGCTGCACAACAAGCCCTGCTGTGCAGTAATGTCTTTGCTTGCTTTCTGCAGGCAAATCTAACTGGAAATTCCCAGGTAGTAAGTGACCGTCCTGCAGACAGCCGTGCCCATCCTCCTGCCACCGCTGCTTCTGCAGAGCTACCAAACCCGGGGAATGGGCAGCGTGACAGCAGGAGAGGGATCCAGCTCCATGGCAGGCTGCAGTGGCACCCCACACTCCCAAGCAATGCCAGCACTGCTTGCTGAGTGCAGGAGAGTGGCCAGAAGTGAGGCAGGTTCAGCCCTCCTGCACAGGTCTACACGTACCTTGGGGGCAAGCACCAGTTCCCCCAAGGAAACGAGCTGCACGAGAGTCCCATGTGAGATGGAGCCCAGAAAGCATGTCAGCACCAGCAGTCTGAGACCTGCTCCAGCCCAGCCAGGGTCGGGGGGCTGGCGTGTCCCCAAGGGCTGTCTGCTGGCCCCATTGCACTGCCTGGCACAGACTGCAGCTGTATTTTCTGGCACAAAGCAGGTGGGAGGATCAAAGGGCACCGGCATGAGCAAGGAGCAACTCAAGCTCTGGAAGCCTGAGAGGGGTTTGGGCTGATGCTTAGCCCCAGCTCTGTGCCCCACGGGGAGTGGGGAGCAGCGGGAGGTGGGACTGCGGGTCCCACTTTGGCAGGACAGAAGGCTGTGTAAAGGGGGAAGGAGATGGTGCTGCCTCATTAATCATGATAAAGAACTGGCTTAAAGAGAGCCTGGCTTTCAGCATGGTAATTAATGAGCTCTTTAATTTTAGGCTGTAACATCCAAACTACCCCATTAGGCAAAGAGCAGCTCAGAGTGTCCTTCCACATGGTGTCAGGGAGATGCATGGGGAGCTCTGGAGTGCAGAGCACAAGGGACTTCTCCTGCCATACCAGAGCTGCAATGGGCCACAGTCTCAGTGTATTGGATATTTAAATCCTCCTTACCAGGTCAGCCATTCTGATGGCCTGGAAGAAGCCAGGGATGCCCCATAGTGAGCTGCCAGCCTGCCCTGTCCTTCTGCAGGGGCTCTGAGACTCTGCACCTCGGGGATGTGTCAAGCTGCAGTGATCAAGATGGGGGTGCTGAGCATCATCTCCTCCTCCAGTCCCAAGCAGAGCTTGGTGCCATCTGCATCGCTCTGAAGGTAGGGCACTAGCCCCATGTCTGAGGGCAGCCCAGAGATGTGTGCCACAGGGGACTAAACATCTACACCTCCAAACTGCACATCAGCTGGTGGCATGGCTGAGACCAGGAAACCTCCCAAACCTCTGGTGGTGGCGGGGTCGCAGCAGACTGGAGACCCTCCAGGATCAGAGCTCCCTGTGGCTCGCTTCCCCAGGAAAGCATTCACAAAAGTATTTCTGGTTCCCTGGTTGAAAGCCAGCCCAGCCCAGCCTGCCCTTTCTGGAGTGTGAATATACTGTATATGTGAACTGGAGATTTGTCCCACATATTTTCCTCAGACTGTATGTCTTTTCTTTTTTTAAAATAATGCCAGTCATAAATGTCACGTGCTGGAGCCCAGATCTCATTATTGTGAGCAGAGAAAAGTATGCCATGCAATAAATTCTTTTGTGGGAAATAACCCTGGCGACTAGAGGAATTTATGAATTTATTACTCCTTGTAGGAGCCTTTCCTCCTATGACTTAAGGAGAGATCTATCATCCTACAGGAGACCTTGCTCGTTCTCTGTTTGGAAACCTTTGTAAGACTTTATGTCATATTCCCTGCCTTCGTGTCCCAAGGATTCATTCCACATGAATCACTCACTACAAACAAGGTGTCCTGAAACCAGGAGTCAGCCCATCAGCACCACGGGGCCAGCTGTGCCCACACCACTCCTGCACGGCCTCCTGCCACGGCCATGGCAGTGTGACCCAGTTGTCCACAAAGGCTCTTGCCCCAGCAGTCACAACGCCGGCACCCGGGACAGCTGAGAGGTGGCAGCAGCCCTTGGCAGGGCAGAGATGGTGCAGCCCCACCGCCCAAGGAACGGATCCTCCAGCACAGAGCACATGTCCCAGGTGAGCATGGCCCTGTGCATCCAGGCCCAGCCACGTGGGACTCGTGCATGATGCACCTGGAGACTCGATAAGACAAAGTCCAAAAGCAGAGAAAACCTCACTTCTTGCTGGAAGAGATCTTTGGTGGTGGCCATGGCCATGTGAAAGGGTCACACAACACATCTCAGCACACCGTGAGCTGAGGGTGGGTGACCTGCCATGCTTCCCCATCCATCACCCTCGAGCAGCCTGAGGAGAGGAGCTCAGCTGCAGCCACAGCTGTTCTTCAGGGCCTCACCGGCTCTGGAGAGGAAGCCCCTGGACTAATGCAAACACATCACCTCTGCCCCTTTTCCTAAAACTTCCTTGGCCTGCACCCTGCCTCTCCCCATGCCACCTTCCATTGCTGCACGATGCCTCCCCGACCTGCTCACGTGAGGAAAGCCAGTGTGCTCAGCTCTTACAGCATTTCACAGCAGCCTGGGCTATCCCAGCCCACTGGACAGAGAGCCCCCAGCCCCAGAAGCACAGTCCAACTGCCGGAGCTGGAACCCGACCCCTGTGTGCTGCAAGGGACCCTGCCTGCAGCGGGGGCTGCCCCTGCCTGGCATGGATGGGTGTGGAGATGCCAGTGCTGTGCTGCAGAGCTGGGTACCCGCAACCCCTCTGGATGCCTGGGGACTGAGCTGCAGATGGGATGGGGCTTGGGCTGCCTCCCTGAGCCCACTGAGGCAGCACCATCCCAGAAAGATGCAACTCCTGGCAGACATTACATCATTTTGATCTTCTGGGAAATCCTTTGCCATCTCAGCACACATGGCTCACCCTCTGAGCAGGGACTGAAGCCACTGGCGCTGGCCCCACACCCCAACTAGGGCAGGCATTGTTAGTGACAGCAGAGGGTAACAGAGCTTCACCCCTGCTCCACTGCCAGCCCTCAGGGGTGCCACAGCCTCCTCTCCCTCCCCACATCAGCAGCTGCAGCATCACAGGCCATGACAGCATGGGCTGAAGCGTGCGGCGCCAGGGCTGCGCGGCTCATGGGCCTCCTCCAGGGAGCTGCCCCATGGGGGAAACGTCACCTCCTCTCCTGCCCGAGCACCAGCCACTCTGCTAGTGTCAGGCAAGCGGGCGAGATGGGGCTGGAAACTGTGGCACCTGAGAGGAGTGAATTGCATGGGTTCAGCTCCAGCTGGTGCATTAGAGGGCCAACACTCCCAGCAGGAGGCCGGCTCAGCGCACAGGTATGGGTGCGTGACCGCGTAATGACAGAGCCGCCGTGAGATGATGCCTTGTTATCTCATTGTCAATTTGATTTTAATATACGTTTGAAATACTCCAAATACAAACCTTTGCTGTAAGATTACAAAACGCTCGAGCACTTCTGCAATTTAGATGGCAGGGGATCAATTATTTGGGCATGGTTTTGCATATAATGGCCTGCAACAGATTGTAAAGTTTCTCAGTTAGCGAAGCAATTATGAATACTGAATACAAACTAATGGCTAGAGAGTGGTGGAACGGGGCCATCTGGACTCGGAGACACGCTTCTGGCTACGAGGAGCAGGAGCATGGGGAGGGGACTCCTTCAGCTGAATGCTGTAAGTACTTGGATAAGTGTGTGATCTTCACGGAGCCTGCCGCAGCAAAAGAGAGGTGGCATAAGAAGCGGCGTCCAAGAACAAAAATAAACACCAACACAAATGCACATACAACTACAAGTACAAATGTGGAAATAAGGAAGAGAGAGAAGTGTTGGAAATTGTTTTGCCAAGAAAGAAGTTCAGGCTTCACTTCCATGTGATTACTGTTTATTCCAGAAGACCAGATCACTTGGTTTGTATAATGATTCAAAACAGATTATTTTCAAAAATCCTTGAAAGCTTTCACAAACAGACTCCCAGCCAGCCAAAACCCAGCTGGCAAAGCTCCTGGGTGTGAGGACAGACGTATTTATCACTTCTCAGCGATGAATATTCAGGTTTATTTTCTTGAAAAGGGAACTAAGTCAGGGGTTTGACCATCCAAAGTAGCAATCACAGCCCTAAAACAAGGGAACCAAGAGAAAGCGCCATGAAGTTCTCCAGAAACCACCCCCTTCACAGCATGTTCCCAACACAGAGCTCAGCTGCACTGTTCCTGGGCTGGAACAACTGTTCCAGCTGTTTACTGAGTGGCCCTGAGCTCGCCAGCACACCCAGGCTCCCATCTTGCTCCCCATCACTGTGCCAAGGCCACTGTGCCACCTGCACCCCTCCAGCGCATACGCAGACCCACCGGTCCTGTGCTTCTCTGCAGCATCTTAGCCCGTCACGCCTGTGCCCGAGCCCAGCAGAGCTGGAAGCACCTCAGCATGAGAGCTCCTCGCAAACCAGAGCAGCCTTGTGCGCGGGGGCACTTCCCCGCTCCCCCGGGGCCGTCCGTGCTGGCTGAGCTTCCCCGCTCTGCACGTAGCCACACGATTTGGAGCTACAGGCTCTGTGCCTTGCAGTTTTTTCCCAGCCCATTCATAAAAAATGCATGTGGGATGAAAGGTTTTACACAGCAAACAGAACCCAGATTTAGGGCTACAAATGTCAGGTTTCACGATGCTCCATCCGTAAAGCAGCTGGGAGGAAAGTCGCATCACCAGTAGCATGAACTGGGGGATGGAAGCACAGGTCTCCTAGGAGTAAATGAAAACGACATCGGGAGTTATTTTTCTCCTACTTTTAAAAATCAGCCGAGCAGGAACATCAAAGTAATCCATGAGTCTGGTCATTCCTGTAACACGTTGGTATAAATCAAAAACAAAACCGTGGTTGAGTCAGGTAGAAAATCATCTTCCAGAGACATCCAACTGAGCTCAGCAAAGGAGAAAAGGCTGACACAACATCTTTAAACATTTTTAATTACCCTGTCAAACTGACAATTATAGAGCTAATTATTAGGAAGACAATACCAGATATACTGAATAGTACATCAACAGTGTTTTTATGTAATTATGCAATTTAATGAATTGAAGGCTACAGTAATGGACTATATCTGGTTAATTAGGGACTCCCTTTCTGCTAATAATGCCATTTATTTTCAACTCACTGTATTTGTTTTTTCTGTGAAGCCGGGTGTATTTCCACAGCTGCTGAAGGATTCTTTGCCACAGCTCCTGGGCTCCTCCCGGTACGAACAGCACACGGCTTTTTCATGGGGTGGACGATGAACTCCAGCTGGCTTCTCTTTCATTTCCAACTTTGCTGTATTCCCTAGGGGTTAATTACATCCTGGGGCTGGGCTCCTGCTGCTCTGATGGCATCCAGTCCACCCAAAGCCCCTCAGCGCCCTGGGAATGGCATCCTCCTCCCCTGAGAGCACAGGCCTGAGTCCCTGCCACAAACCCAGCCCCATACCAAGGTGTGGGTGCAGGGACGCACCCCTTCCCTCTGGTTCCCTCTGGTTCCCTCTGGAGCTCTTGCTGGATGTGGGAGGGCTGGTGAGCTATTTCCCGGGTGAAGCCTGCCCAGCAGCACCCTCTGGGCTCTGCATCCACACCCACTGCAGCAGCCATGCCTCTGCCAGCCCTGCTCCCAGAGCCCCGGGGAAACAGGCATGGACCACGGGGCTGGCCGGGGTGGCTGTTCCCCTGGCACTGCCACAGGGAAGGAAATTAAATAATTTAAACGTTTTGCCTTGCAGATAAAATTCTGGAAGGTTTGAAGCCTCCTAATTCCTCATTGTTGAATGAAAATTGTCTGATAAATTATTGATTGTATTTAAAATTTACCCACAGAAACCATTTTAATTTTTCTTTTCTCTTTTTGGAAATAATTAACCTGTTTAAATTTTTTAATCACTTTAAGGTATTTCCCATTAATTGTTACCCTGAGGGGAGGGGCCCTGCCTGCCACATGAGCCCACAGGCTCTGGGAGACTCAGAAGGGAGGAATCAGTTGTGGAATCCTCATGGCTGCACTCCACTGCTGGGAGAGCTCCTCACACCCCAGCTTCACACAGCATTCCCTGGGTGCTCTGGGAGAAGAGGGTGTCAAGAACAGGAGCGGTGCCTTTATTCGTGTTTGGACTCACGTTGCTGCCCTCCTTGCAGAGGCCTGTATCACCGGGCTGTTCTGCACTGGCTTGCACCCCAACTTCCTGCCCCGAAAGCAGGGCCGTCCCACACCAGAACAGACCCCCAAACCAGCCATGCTCTGTGTGTGTGTGCAGAAGCAATGGGGAGCAGCTGGCAGAGACCAACCTTCCCATTGTTCCCAACCTTCCCATCCCTCCAGAGCCCGTGGGAATGCTCAGGGTGGGGGTGAAGGGCAGAGGAGCCCTCTGGGACCAAAGCAGAGTGGAAGTGGATCTCTCCTGCGCCAAAGCAAGCCCTTGGCTGTGCTGCTGCTGGCTCGGTGCTGCTCACCAGTGCACAGCTGGTTGGTTACACCCAGCATGGGAATCAGGTTGCCTGTTCCTGTCACCTGCTCCACAGCTGGCTGGGAGATGCTGAGCAGGCCCAGCCTGGCTGTTCAGTACAAACGAGAAGCGCTGGGAACATTATTCTTGCCATAAGCATGAGCTGGGATGTGCAGCCTGCAGTCTGCGATAACCCCTGGTAGCCTGCTCCAGTGGGGAGCACAGCACAGCCATAAAGGAAAATACAAGAGGAAAATGCTGCTCAAAGCCCTGTAACATTTAAGAAGGAAAAAGGCAAACCGCGTGCTCCTGGTAACCCCATCCCTAATCAGAACAGCAACAGCAGTGGCAGCGCAGGGGCCTTCCTGAGCCCCAGCTCAGTTCCAGAAAGCAGCTGCTGTGTGGCTGCACCACAGGAAGGGGGGTTAGTGCAGAGAGATGTTCCCAGGCCAGGCTGCAGCACATCCCATCAGCCACCCCTCGTTACCCAGCCACTGATGCTCACAGCCAAGCAGACCCCAGCATCAGCTGCTCAGGATTAACAAGCCAGCTCTACAGAGCCCCCTCAGGGGTCAGGACATGTACTCCTGAACACACATCGCGGAGGGATGGACCACTGCCCTTGGCTGCAGCATGGAGAGCACACTGTGCATGCAGGGACACAGCCTGGAAGGCACTAACTGTCCTTGCAGGCTGGTGAGACAACATGGGGTCTGACTGAGAGTACCACTGAGGATGGATGTGCAGGCCAGGAAAAGACAGCAGTGGTGGAGACCAGGACCAGGAAAAAGTGAGATTTGGAGAAGGTATTCCTTAAGGACAGGAGACAGGGGCTGAGCAGTGCCCTGGCTGGGCACAGAGGGGACACCTAGCAGGGCTGAGAGGCCCCAGATGAGAACGCAGATATGAGTTAAATCTGGGCACTATTCTGGCCCACCTTGACTAAGCAGGCGACACAAACTCCGTTGAAGGCTCGGGTACAGCCGCTAGCAAGGGCTGTGCTTGGCTCACTGCAAGGGACGCAGCAGCCCACCAAAGATGGGTTTGGTAGTGTGGGCAGTGAAGCTTCTGCAGTGTCTCTGAGTCAGACGGAGCCACTGTCACCACAGGTTACTGCAGCACTGCTTTATGTGCTGCCCACCTCTGAGGGGAAAGCTCCGCTCCCGGTGCCTCACCCCTCCTTACAGCAGAGGTGCACAGGCAGGGACTGCGACCCTGACAGGCAACCCACACACACCATCTGCCAGCCTAAAACACCCCTTTGGCTTTGGTCTCCGTAGCTCCTTTAACTCTTGCTGTGGAATGGGTTGGCAGGTCCCAAAACGCAGATAGAAATAGCAGTGTTTCACCCCAAAACCAGCGGGAAATGACACAGTAACATCACAGCTCGCTCAGGTTCTGGGGATGCTTTTATCCCTTCAGTGGAGGCACCAGTATGTATTTAAAGCAGGCCATGCTACCGAGCAGGGAAAGGCAGAGACACCGAGTAGCTTCTCTCGTGGTGGAGAGACAAAACTTGAAGAGAACGGGATGAAGGAAAACCCACCTTCTGCATGAAGCGTCGGTGGACATCTCAGTGTGCCAGAGCCTCGTGCCCCACAGGCTGGGTGGCCTGGGCCAGCTCCCCATCGAGGCCCAGCCCCTGCTCCCCCACTGCAGGGGAGGCAGGCTGCCCAACCCCCCCAGACGCCGCCAGCCTTGACAAGTGAAAGCACCCAACCCGTCTCATCACGCTGGCAGTTTGCTGGCGTTAACAGACAGTTATTGGCAGGTGACTTCCTCGCAGAGTTTTACTAGCTGTGCCGACCATGCACACCCAAACACACTAGAGGACTCCCCATCTAAGGGAAAGCTGTTGTTAGGAAAGAAGAAATTCAATAATGTACTTGTAAATTAATAAAATCCTGGCAATTGTGAAAACATCCTGGGCTTTTGTTGGCCTGGAAGATTTATTCAGTCCTGCTGGCTTCCCAGCTGAGGCAGAAAAGATCATAAACCTGCCAAGAGAAATGCCTCTGCAAAATGTTCCAGGCTCAGCTATAACATTCCTCTACCTGCTGGCACAGCAGCCAAGGTGCCCCAAAAAGGCCAAGAGCTGAACTTGCAAACCCCATCACCTTTGTCCTTGCCGGTGGCTGCTCAGTGGCATTAACACTGACTGGAGCCGACAATTCCGCAGTTTGGATTTGGTTTGGGGGGATCTTTCAAAGCTTCCTTCTTTCTAGGAATATATTAAGCCTCACACTGTGTTATGTGCCCATCAAAATCAGCACAGTACATGAGGGAGTGCTGGGAAAGCTGTTACAGGGATCTGGGCTATGCACCAGCTCCTGTTCGCAGCCAGACCAGGCTCCTCGCTGTGCTGGTTCACCGCTCGCTCAGGCAGCAGGAGCTTTTGTCAGGCACTTCCAGGATGCACCTACCTCACCCCTGAGCTGCCATTTGGCTCCTGGTTTCACTTCAGGTTGCATCTTCAGACAGCCAGACTGTGAATTGGCACTGCTGGCAGTACCCCACTTCCCTATCATCAACACTGCATCAGAAACCAGGGGACTATGGAGACTCGGCCAAACAAAGCTGCTTCTCTGAGCTGCTCCACCTCAGCTGTGTATGAGAACCTTTCATAACTTCAGGTAGAATCGAAGTATTTTGCCTGTGAAGACACCTCAGCATCAAAGCCAGACCATGGGGAGGGTGATGGTGCCGGACGCCCGTGCCACTGCGGTGCACCGTTGTCTCCATGGCAGTGGGGTCCAGTCTGCCCCCAGTCACCTCTCGAGCACGGCCGGCGGCATTGCAGCTTCTCTGCTGAGAGGAGCGTCTCTGCTGAGCTGCAGTGGGAACGGCACAGGGATACGCAAACGGCCCGAGCCCTGTTAGGAGCAGGGGCACAGGGCTCAGGGACAGCACGCTGCAGCACGGGGAGCTCCCGGCGAGGGCAGGCGGGGGAGGGAACGGTTGTGCTCAGCGAGAGCATGGCAGCAGCAGGAGCAGCGGTCTGAAGGGACACCCACGTTCCTGCTCCTGCCTGTTAAACAGGACAGACACAGCTCTCTTGCCCTTGCTCCCCCAGTGCTGCTTCGAGACAGGAGAACATTTTGCTCCTGTGGGATGAGTCAAACACATTAACTCCAACCCTCCAGGGAGCCTCTGAGTGCTGTGCCTACTTCTGCCACTTCCCCAGGGGTCAGCAGCTGGGCCAACCTTAAGGCAGCAGCATTCACAGCGTTTTCCTTGGGCTTATAAAAGCCCCAGACCCCTGAGCCCAGGCACAGGAGGTCCATGCCTGCCGTGAGCAGCACCATTACAGGCTGGACCACAGTCGAGATGGAAGGGCTGCTGATGGGGTCCCTGCCCTGCAGACTTGCAGCCCAGATCCCAGATCCCTGCTGTCCCACCCCAGGCCAGGCTGGCTCTGCAGACTCCCCGCTTTGGAGAGACAACACACAGCTCTGCCCCTGCAAAGCCAAAGACATCCACCAGCCCAAATTCAAACTGCCCAGCTGTAGTGGCAAGACAGATCCATCAGTGGCTGCCAGCACAGGGTGCTTCCGCTGCTCCTCTTCTAGGGGCAGGGAGGAGGTTGCACCCAGGGACTGGCAGGGGCTGAGCAATGAGAGGACAACACGAGGTCTGCAGTCAGAGTTTGCCAAATATTTAATAGACAAATGATCCAGAACCAGCACTCCTTCTGAGGAGCAGCATCATTTCGTTTCCATTGGGGAATGCTCAGCTAGCTGATTTTATGACAGTATGTCTTTTATATATAGATAAAATTTAGTGCTTGTGAAACCAGAGGAGCAATAGTGCCTGCAAGAGCCAGGGCTAAGGTGGGAAGACAGGCCAGTGTCCTGTGGCCATGAGGCAGCACAGCACCGTGTGTGATGGATGCCACCTGTACCACGCTCAGGACAGCAGCTGCCCTGCTCTTCCAGCTCCCCAGGCCATGTACCAGTCTCTTCCAGGGACTCAAGTGCTCAGTCCCTCAGGAGGAAAATCTCCACCAGCCTCAGCATGATACTCCTAAAGCAGAAGTCGCTTGTGCGAGTCCTTGCACGGTGCAAATCATGCCAACGAAGCTTCATGCAGCACTGCCTGCCAGAGACCCACACCGGGCATCAGAGCTGTTACCTGAGATGCCCCAGGATGCAACAGAAGAGAAAGGAGTAACTTGTTTAATTTCCCTCCTAGTTAGGCATAAGCAGAACTGGGCACCTTCTCCTGCGCCGCAGAGCACCTCCCCTGCTGTGGTCTCTGTCCTCCCACTGCCCCTCTCATGTCCAGGGGGGTCCAGTACTGGGGAGCCCTGGGAACCATCTCGGGCACAGTGCCCCTTCCCACAGCATTGCTCCCTGCTTTCCAACACAGTCCTCAGCTTCCACTGCCTCTGTACACAGTAATGCCAAACTCTGCAAAACTGCCCAGGCCTTTTGTAGCATCTCACTAACTGTACAGCCAGCAGTGACCACGGTGATGCAACACGTACTTTCCTCTGCAGTGCAAAAATGCCTCAACCCAGGCAGCCACCCCCCTGGCTTTACTCAGCTTCTCTCCTGCATTCTCCCACTGCCTTATCAGCTGTGCTGATACTCAGTCTTCATCTCTCTTTATCTCCCTTTCATGCAATGACACAGGCAGATTTTTTCCCCAGCCATTTACACATTTTTGTTACTTATATTCTAAGATTTTTCTTGCTGATAATGAAAGAATCATCAGGAGGGACATCCCCATCACTTTGCTTCATCAACTGCCTCTTGCATCTGCTGGGCTTTTGAATATCTTGGGTGCACTTGAAGAACCAGCTCAACTTTCCCTTCCAGCTGTTTCTGCTGCAGACCCTCCTGGGCAGCTGCTTCCTCTTGCCCCTCCTGCTCCAGCAGGTTTCTGGCAGGAGGTCAGATTGGATAAGCAGAGCTGTCTGCTCTGGTCTGGAACCTGTGAAATGCCAGATTTTACATCTGAGCTTGGTATCCATCTAGTGACCAACCATCCATCAGCTTGAGCGGGACTGCACAGAGCCCGCGGGAGCGGCACGGGGCCAGCAGAGCTGTGAGCTGTGAGGACAGGAGAGAAGGGCATGGTAGAGCAAGGCAGAAAGCACTCGGGCACCACAGCAGTGCCAGTCCACAGCAAGCATTCACTTTTCTCCTGGAGCACAACCCCCTGATGCTGGAGAGAGACTGGAGAGCTGGAGGGCACTCACAGGAGAGACTGGAGTGCTGGAGGGCACTCACAGGAGGGATGAGGGGGATCTCGGTGTGGAGGAGCTGACAAAGCAAAAGCCGATCCCCCTCCTCGTTCTGCACGCTGAGGAGAGGGAGGTGGGAGGTAGGAAGCAGGGCAGCACTGTAGGCTTCAGGCAGATGGTCCCAATACTGATGGACTGGCCCAGAGTCCCCAGGACCAGGAGCTGAGAGGCATGGCCAGAGCAGAGAGCACGGTGCTGGCCCACAGGCTGGCCCACTGGGAGAGCACAGCCCCGTCCTGGCTGCTCCCAGCTCCGCTAGGCCGAGGCTGCGCCCCAGCAGCGGGTGCTGGGCAGCCATCAGCCGGAGAGGCAGCCACCCCGCAGGGCCCACCCGGCTCTCATCCCACCGAGGGGGGCCTGGGTGCTTCACCCCACTCCTTCCTGCTGTCCATGGGGTCAGCTCCTTTCCACTCCAGCATAGAGGTCAAAGCCGGTGACCGGCAGAGGCGGGGGCTGCGGGGCAGCAGGAGACCTCTGCTTGCTGGCTCTCAAATGTTTTTGCAGAGCTCCATCTAGGGGGGATGTTGCTGGACAAGGCTGCAGAGCAGGGCAGGTACCAGTAAACAGGCAACGGGTTGCTTCCCCTGGCCGGAGGCCTCTTGTCACACACTTATGGTGCTAATTAAAAAGGGAGGGCGCAGCCCATAAATTTTACAGTTTATTCTAAGTTGAGTTCCAGCTGGTTTTAAAAGAGCTGATGGAGGTAAGTGCATCTGTGCAGATCACTGGTGCATCGCAGAGAGAGAGCCAGAGTGCTTAATTAAATGTTATTCTAGGAATAAAATTTAGCCCTCATTGGACAAGACTGAATATTAAAGCATCAATTTCCTGAAGGAGACTGACTGTAATCAGAGTCTCCTGCTACTGGAAAGCAAAAATAATCCCAGCTACTGACACCAACATCCATCAGACAATGGCAGGAAAAGTACCACAGCCACGGAAACACACAAAGGCCAGAGCAGCCCCATGAGCCAGCAGCCCCTCAGAAGGTCCCACCTCCACTCATGGCCATGCCAGCAGCAGGGAGCCCAAATCCTGCAGGAAACCATGGCTGCAACAGCATTCCTTCTCCTGGCAGCATGGACCAGATGCCCAGCACAGCATGGGGGGCTCACGGGAGCTGGTTTTGGGGCACAAGAAATCTCTGCCTACTCAGAGCTGAAGGACATGCAGACAGCCCAGCCCGTGTCAGGCAGAGATGCTGCTGCTGGGCTGCGTCCACAGGCTGGTGCCTGTGGAGTCAGTGTCGCCTCACCCTGATCTGTCCACTCCCTGCACCCACCCAACCACCCTAAGCCTCTCCCACTGCCTTTCCAGCAATGGCTGGCAGCTGCTGTTGTTTCTGCTGCCCCTCTGGCACTGCTCCCTGCAGCTCCCCCCACTGCTCTCCCCTTTTGCTGGGGTCCCCAGCCATCCTGGGAGCTGACAAGTGAGAGCAGCAGCACAAGCTGCCAAAAGCAAATTGGGCACCTCCCCATCCCCACTGCACCCTGCACTAGCTGTGCTGGGGAAAGACCCTAGCGTCAGAGCTGCAGCAACAGCAGCAGTTGGGCAGCTGGGAATCCTCCTGGGGAGGGGGTGCAACAGATCTACCCACACCTTCCATGGATTGTTACCTCCAAGTGACTCGTGGTGTCTCATCTTACGGCGCCGGCCCCGGGATGAAAGAATAGCATTAAACTCCACAAATCCTCCAATATTGCTGTGCCGACAGCTGGAGGCCTCCACATATGCAGATATTACTTCTCCTTTGCTCAGAGGTCTCTTTCTAATTTAATACTTTCCCAATATTGCAAAAGTCATAACATGGGCTTCTCCAGAGGAACACAGCTTATCTCCCACGTCCCTGCGCCGGGATGGCAGCACAAGGACACCTCCACACTTGGGCTGGGCAGTCAGTGCCTCGGCCAGCCCCAAAAGAAGCTGCAGAGAGCACTGGGCAAAGGTCCCGTGGCCCTGGGGGTCCTTCCCCCCTCCAACAGTCCCTGCCATCTCCCCACCCAGAGCCCTGACAGATCTCTGATCTTAATGATACCAGCCAAGGGGCTGGCAGCTGGATCTGCCCTTTGCTGCTACTGTCAGATCAAATACTCGCTAATTGACCAACGTGTCTCCTTTTGCTGAGCTATTAGCAACGGCACCATGGCAGCTTTCTGACATTAATTATCCCTGAGTTAGCAGTATCTGAAGGCATAAATAATAGTTTGCCATGATAGCAGGGTGAGCTCAGATCTCCAGGCTCACAGGGACAGGCTGACAGGGCCACCATGCCCTGGTGCAGCCCAGCTCCTGAGCTGTGGGTGCCATCACTGGGCCCTGCAGCCAGCAAGGTGTCGGGCAGCATGCAGGAGTGGCCAGTTCTCTCCCAGAAGCACTCAGACTTTGGTCAGGCTGTCACAGTCCAGGGACGCCCTGGTTCTCGGGCCACTTTCGTTGGTGACAGCAGTATGAGAGACAACAGCACTCTGGCATGAGCTAGACTGGCTGAGCTGAGCCCTGGTTTTGAAGCATTGTCTTACAGCCAATGTAAATATGAAACACAGCAAGAAAACAGCCTGAGCAAACCCACGAGGGAAATTCCTCCAGCAGATCATCACCAAAGAGAGAACAGGATCAAACATAGCAAACCTCAGTGCACCTTCCCTTTCCTGGCAGCTCTAAGAGGTTCCCATTCACTCAGGTTGATCTAAAGATTGGGCCCCCAATTGTCTGTTTGCAGTGATCACTGTGGACATTGAGGCAAGGGCCAGTCAGAAGACTCCAGAAATGTGCTTAACAAAGGCTCCCCATCACTCAGACCCTTGTTTGCATAACACCAGCTCAGGATCAGCTGCCGTTTATGCCAAAGTCGATTTTTTATGTAATAGGACTGAGCAGCGTAGGACACACTCATCTGCCTGCCCTGGTGTCACCAACGTGTCCCCACTGACCCCAGCGCCCCCACCAACACTTCCCATCTTGAGGTGCCCCCTCTGCGCTGCCTTGAGCTGGCGCATCCGCTCGGCACCATCCAGCCCAGCCTGTGCCCGCCAGCGCTGCCAGCCCGCGGCTGCCAGTGCCCCTCACGCCTCCCATCTCATCCCAGCTCCCTGTGCCAAGCCACATGGCAGGCGCTTTGGGAAGTGACATCCAGGAGGAGACGCGAGCGGTCTCAAACCCACACTTCACTGCTGCCAGCGCCACGCTCGTACACGGGAAGGATCTGGCTGTCACCCAGCCCCTGCTCTTTGCCTGCATCTGCTCTGTCCCAGGGAGTCTGGAGGCTTCTAGCCTGCTGAGGACAGACAGGGCTGCCTGCAGCATCCACAACTTTTCTCCTACTTTCCTGTGGGCGCTGGCACTTCGGTGTCCCTGAGCTCTGCCGCCATAGCTGTCCCTGGCAGCTTTTCTCTTCCTGCAGTGGTGAGCCAGGGTGTCACGGCCCATGGGGCCAGCCCTGACCATCAGTCACACACAGGCAGGGGAGAACAGCCCCTCGCCTTGTGCCCCCATCACCCTGCCTGCAGCTCTACTCCCAGCCTGTTCTTGTGGGCTCCTCTTTCTTCATGGCTCTTCTGCCGTGAGGAGAAGAGTCTCCCCACTCCATGGCACTGCCATGCATCCTCCAGCTGTGGCTGTCCCCCAGCCCTGCAAGCAGGATCATGCAGCATCCTCCATGTGCTCACCCCTGCACATGGTAAGCAGCAGGAGCCAGTCCCTGGCACAGCTGTGCTTTCCAGTCCCCCCATCTCTGTGATGTCTGGGACACGTCACTATACCTGGTGGGTGCCATAGCTTGTGACAGGTTGGTGGGCAGCCAAGCGGCACGGTACCTTCTGGCTGCAGCACCAGGAGGGCTCTGCTGAGACCCCCTCTGCCCAGAAAACACGAGAGGTGCCAGCAGCTGTACCGGTGCTCTCCTGCCAGAGGCAAGGTGTGTTACGTGGTTCCCAAGGTTTTAACTGGGATGATCCTCAGATTTCTAACTGGGAACACGCTGACAAAATGACAACCCGTGTTTCCCTGGGAACGATGAGATGAGCACACTCACTCTGTCTCGCTCAAGCCAGGGCAGAAGCAATCAGACCTCTTATGAAACCAGTGGTACGGTGCCCACCCAGCTGTGCCCTGTGCACTAGCAAGGAAATTGCCTGAAGAAGGCTGAGTGGAGAAAAATCCCCTTCTGCCCCCCCAGCGAAGGTCCCGGGGATCCCGTGTGGGCTGTGAAATCCAGCCCGAGCAGCTGCTGTGGGGCAGGGCGCAGTGGCGTGGGGCACAGAGCTGGGTATGGCCCCAGAGCTGTCAGCAGGAGGTGGGGGACAGTCTGCAGGACACTTCTCAAAGTTTCCACTAAGGTGGAGTGAATGGTTCCATCTGTGGAGCCACTGGAGCTTCCCCTGCCCCCACTCCCTTGTGCATTTAACCCCATCCTGGGCAGCCATCATGCTCCTGCTCTGTTGAAATAACCAATGGGTGAGAAAATGGAGTGTGGTTGGTTTCTGCCCCCTCAGGACAAGCTGATACCCACCAGCCAACATACTCCCCCCAAGTATCTGTCTGGGCAAGGCGTGCAGCACGTTAAAGCAAGGGGCAAGTGGTGGCTTTGAGGGAATTCAGACCTTTAGCCAAAGGTAGATGGGCATGACCTTCTGCAGGGTAATGGCAACAATCTGGCCATTTTTATTCCCTAGCAGTTGAAGTATTTCAAAAAACTAAATGACCCAAGGTCATTAAACTTTGTGAAGAGATTGCTGCAGGTGTTTCCAGACATCTATCACGAGCCAGGGCACCATGACTGCCTGTGACTAGAGGAGAGCGCGGGTCGGCACGCTGTACATTGTCCTGGGTTATATCCCCTTGGAATTTCTGCTGAGGTTCCCTAATTTTTCATATCCAATTTGATGACCATATTAATTAAAATTACAGTTGAATAAAAAGTACCTTTGTCCTCTTATCACCCTATCTGATAGGAAGAACGAGTCTAACTGTTGAAAAATAGCATGAAGATAGATACCTATATGACACAGGCTTTTTAAACCGGGCTCTAATTTAGGGCAGGTTACTCCTGGGGACTGCTTCTGCTTGGCTGTGACATTTGAAAGGCATGTGCATAAAGTTCCCATGGTTTTGCTTTCTCTGTTCGTAGCTGCATGAGCAGTGGCTATATCAACTTGTGGAGACACGGGTCTGGGATACCTTTGCCTCATTTCTGGTGCTCTTAGTGCCTATCACAGCTTTTATTGTAAGAATAAAAGCAAAGCAAACAACGAGATGCTTCCAAGCAAAGGTGCTGAGCACACTCAGTTGAGCCCAGCCAGCCTGTGTCCCACTGTCACCGCCCCAGGGTTGGTCTGCCAGGGATGAAGTGCAGTGTGCGGCCCCACAGAGCTGCCCGTCCTGCCCTGCCCTGAGCAGGGTTAGACCAGGACACTGCCTGGGGTTCAGCGACACTCCTGCCTCACCACAGGCACCTGCTGCTGGAGGAAGAAACTCAAAACTGTGTAAAAAGTCATACATTGCACCAACACAGCATCACACATTACTCCGTGCGCGGGCCATCCCAGAGCACCCCTGCTGCCCCCTTGGTAGCACACAAGCCATGTCACCATGCAGGATAGAAAATCCTCCTCAGCCAGGATCCCCATGGGGGTTTCCCAAGCCCGAAGCTCATGGGGAGGGGGGGGAGGAGGGGGGGGGGTGGGAGAGGTGCAGGATGAGGCCAGCCCATCCATCTCAGGAGCAAGGATCTGCTCCCTGGAGGCCTCTGGCTGTGAAGGGGATGCAGCAGCAGCACCAGCTACTCTTGCTGCTCATTTAAAAAGTTCCATCACCAGCTTAGGCTGGGTTCTCTTGCCACTCTTTTTGCTTTGTTTCAGTGGGGGAGGAAAAAAAATTAAAATCAAGCCCAGAGCTAACATGATCAGGGTGTGCACGGAGAGTGGCCCAGAATGCTGGGAAATCACATAAAAGATGTGATCAGAGTCAATACCAGCTGCTGAGCTGTAATAGCTTTTGTGATTCTCCTAACAGGATTTTAATTTTATGTTTATTATTTGGGGACTAGCAAAGCACGGGAAAGGCCTGTGAGGTGGTGTGGGGCTCCCGTTCTCTTCTCTGGAAGGCTGGGAAAACTCTGGTGCAAAGCAAGCTGACTTCCAGTATTTTTAATTTTTGCTTGCGCTCCCCAGGCTTGGCAGGAGAGAGTGAACTTAATTAAAATCAATGGAGAAAAAGAATGGGATAAAAACCACTATGAATATTCTGGGTGTCTGTATGCAGGCGCAGCACACAGCCCGTGCTGGCATGCCAACAGCGACTCCTTCAAGGTGTGGAGCAGCCTCCCTGCCCTCCATTGTCCCCAGCAACAACAGCTCTTCGGAGCATTGCAGCTCCACTTCGGAGGCTGCTTCCTCCCTCCCTTGCTTGCTCTTTGCCAGGATAGGAGATGGTCGGAAGCAGCCAGGAAGATGCTCCCACAGAGTCCTGGGCAAACAGTGTGCTCCCCCGGGCAGAGCCAGTCCACCCTCGCTGGCCAGCACTGCCCTATGCAGGGGGGTCCCACCCCTGCCAAGCAGACCCCCAGCTCTACCTGGAGGCAGGCTCACATCTTTCCTTTTGTTCTGGATTTGGCATTTTCCAGAGATGTAGGGGAGTTGTCTGATTCTTTTTTTCACTGGGAAACGGTTTGGAAGCTCGTGATTCCCACAGCAGCACAGAGCATCCACCTTCCCTCACCAGCAACCCCCATGCCTGGGGTCTCCCTGCTGCAGAGCAAGAGCTGGGGATGAGCCTGGGACACAAATGGCAGGGGCAGGAAAGGGGCTGCACCCATCACAGGTCATAAAACAGGAGCAAAAGATTAGGGGAGAGGAGCAGGAGGAGGGATGCTGGGAAGGAAAGTGCCAGACCCAGCACCCTGCTCATCCCCAAACAGGTTGTTTAAGGGTAATCTCTGATTGCTTTTCAGAAGCAAGTAACTGCTTTTTAGAGTCACCTGCCAGCAAACATTGATGGACTTTAAAGCTTTTACCACGTCTGTCAGAATTAGATGCCATTTGTGGCATGCTGAGCTCTCGTGCAGGTCAGTGCAGTGCCAGGAGTGCCTCACCCCTGGCCCACTGGGCTCTGTAGCCCTGCACCAGCACCCAGAGAACCAGCCAGCCCTCCTGTCCTCCAGGGCCATGAGGCACCCGGCTGTGCCAGTGACGTGGCTTCCCCAGAGCTGGCAGCCCTGATGCTGTGTCTGGTGGCAGCACCACACAGGAGATTTCACGGGGGCACCCAGGTGCTCCCCCAGCCCCTCCGAGAACTGACGCTGCCCCTTTGCCCTGCAGCCTCCTGATGTGCCCCATTTTTCAAGCCTCTCTGCATGTTACAAGCATTTTAAGGGGCCACAATGCACAGAGGAGACCTGGGGTGAGCTAAGCCCTGCGGGCTGGAGGAGAGCCCTGGACACAGACCTGCCGCAGGGAGCCCCAGCCCACCGCAGAGGGACAGGGCAGCCCGTCCTCCTTGCCAGCCTCTGCAAACCCTCTGCTGTCCTGACTTGCCTCCTCCTCGCCCTGCAAACCCTCACCTGGCACTGCTCCGGGGCTCGGTCCTCCCACCACATTTAGTTGTTTCCACAGCCATCATGCAGGAGCTACAGGGCTTCCTCTCTCCACGCAGCCAGGGGTTCAGCCTGAATAAAAAAAAAATCCTTATTCCATTGTTTAGCACCGTGTGCCAACCCCTTCCAGATGAATTAATTTCTTAATCACACTTTTAATGGGGGAGACTGCTAGAGCCCATGCGGGAGTGGTTAATATTAGTACTATTTAACTGTCGAAAGCTTTTCATATCGTAAACCAGGCTCACGGCCGAACAATAAACCTCACAGTTTAATTGGTGAGTAACAGGCCTCCAGGCACTCGTAGCTTATGACGGCTGACAGCAGCCACGCCGAGTGTCGGACCAGGACAGCCGGCTGCTCCGCACAGTCTGAGAGCGGCTCTGCCACATCCCCCTGCCCCGGCAGCAGCCCAGCCCTGCTCCCACCAGCATGGAGGGGTGACGCCTGGAATGGCTGCGAGGGGCACCCACCACCCCTCCAGGCTGGGTATCTGCAAACGGTGTCGGTGAGCGGGAGCACAGGGTGTGTATGTGGGCTGTTCATGAAGGCATTTTCCTTTCAGTCAATCTTCCACAGATTTATGCTGGAGAAAGGGGAGCATTAAATATCCCCTTGCTGTAATTCAGCATGCAGCAAGAGATACAGATTTAAATATTTAGTAGCACATAACTGGCTAAAAGCCTCAGCAACATTTTTAAAAATCACTTCTTAATAAAACTGGACTGAAATATTCCCAACAGTTAGAATTTATGGTTGGTAATTGGTGTTCTTGTGATAAATAGGAGTGAATATATATTTATGAACAACAAATATTAATGCAGAAATAACACGGAAGCCCAACTTCAGGCTGTGCAGCTTGCTATTACTCCACAGTATTCCTCAAGGAATGCTGACATTAAGCAAACACAAAGGCCAGATCAACAGTGCTGTTGGACTGAAACATCCAAGAGAAAGGGAGTGAGCTCCCGGGGCACGGGCCAGCTCCAGAGGTGGCTGGATTCAAGGAGAGCCTCCACGTAGAGGCACACCTGCATCCGATGCGAACTCTGCTCCCTGGCCGATGTATCAGATCCGTCACCCCTCTGAGTCACAGCCTGCAAACACTATTGATTCTTATCATGGGTGAGCCATTAATTTGCATGTGTTCCCCCATGATTAAAAACCTGGAGGCAAATCCCACAGTAGCTGCTCCTCTTCCGAGTGACGGCAGGAAGAGATTTATCTCTAGGTGATGATCTTGATTACTGCTTGGGCACAGCACAACTGGAGCAGCATGTTGATTTCTCTTCATTTCTCACCCAGCAGGAGCAGAGTCTAATGCCTGCTGCCTTCTGCACCAGAATCTCGAATTAATGCCTGAGCCAGAGGAATCCCAGAGATCCCCATCCACTGGCTGACAGGCCCTCCCCGCGGCACACCGGTGCTCGGGGGCCAGCGACAGGCTCTGCCTGAGCCCGAGCCGGGCAGGGAGGCAGAGGGAGGCAGCGCCTGCAGCACGCTGGGCACCACTGCTGGGCCTGCTGGAGCCGAGCCATCAGACATCCCAAGATCCCAGAGGGTACAAGAGCCGAAGGGAAAGGCAGGCAGTAACAAGGTGCTGATACAACCCCATCCTGGCTGTTCCCCTGCCCTGACTGCCCTCCCAGAGCGTGCTCTGCCAGCACGGAAGAGCCACGCTGCCTGCGCAGCAGCCTGAGGAAACATTTCTAGCATTAAATAAAAGAGACATTTTTATTCCACGATAGAAGCTCTGTGATCCTGGAACACAATTTGCATAAACAGACAATTTGGCTATAAACAATTTCAACATTAACTGGTATTTACATATAGAACAACTCACTCAAAATACAATTAAAGGCCTTGATGGATTGGAAAATGTCAAAACATTTAAAAGGCTTCAATGCACGTGTGTGATTTACATCTCCTTGGTCAGACATAAAGCTGGAGTTTGTTTACATTTTCGCAGCCAGAGCCTGGAGCACATGGAGATTCTGGCTCCCCGCTTCGGCACGTGCAGGGATCGATTTACCAGTTACTCCTCCACACAGGGAATCATCTGTGCTTTCTCTAAGAACTAATTTGCACGGAGAAGGCTATGGCTCAGCTCGCTAGGCTCACCTCATGGCTGTTTCTGCTCACTCAGTACCCTTAAAGGAATCTGCAGGGCCACTAATTTTCACACTGTCCAGAAAAGAGAGGGTGGGAGGATGCCGTTCATCCTTTAGAAAGACTGAGCCATTCCAGCAGAAGACTGGATCTCACCCCCGGCTGCAGAAACAGAAGCACCCCAAATCAGCAGCTGCTTTTACCAGGTTGGCCCGTAACTTCTGCCTGTTATGGAACACCCTCCTTATGAGGAGAGGCTGAGGGAGCTGGGCCCCTTTAGCTTGGAGAAGAGGAGACTGAGGGGTGACCTCATTAATGTTTGTAACTATGTAAAGGGAGAGAGTCAGGAGGATAGAGCCAGGCTCTGCTCAGTGATGGCCAGTGACAGGACGAGGGGCAACGGGTGCAAGCTGGAGCACAGGAAGTTCCACGGGAATGTGAGGAGAAACTTTTTCCCTGTGAGAGTGATGGAGCCCTGGGACAGGCTGCCCAGAGAGGCTGGGGAGTCTCCTTCTCTGGAGACATTCAAACCTGCCTGGATGCGGTCCTGTGTGATTTAGTCTGGGTGATCCCTCTCTGGCAGGGGGTTGGGCTAGATGAGCTTCTGAGGTCCTTTCCAACCCCTAACATTCTGTGATTCTATGATTCTGTCCAGAGAAGGCAGCTGACTTCTCAACATCCATAGGAACAAAACCCAAAAACCACCTCTCCCCACTCCTGTCTGAGTCCCCTTCTTTCCCCTTTCCTCCTCCCCAACGGAAAGCTGACTGCCCTACACAAAGCAGAACAGGTCCAGTACAGAAGAAACCCTGTTGTTGAGAAGAAGACGATGACTGTCCTGGAGTCTGGTGAGTAAGGATTCCTAGCAATCTCTCCAGACCCTTGGGATTTTTACCCTTAAGTTCTCTGCCTCTGACTGAACACTTGGTTCAGTGTGAGTGGAGTGGTGGAGCTTGAACTGCTTCCCCAAATCCCACCAGCCCGACAAGGCTCACCTACTGCTGAAACAATAAGCAAGAGCACTCGTCCCACCTGTCCCTTCCCAGAACATTTTGAAAGCTGCTCACAGCTGTATTTCTTCTCTTCAAGGTCAGATTCCTCAAGGGCTACAGGCTCAACAACCCCACATGCATCTTAAAAATACAGAGCTTTATTTATAAACTGCCTAATATATTTTAAAGGGCAGGCACTCCACATTTTACTTTTTATTGCCACTTATCTTCCATCTCTGCTGCTGTGTTTATCCTTTGCTGTGCAGAGGTGCGTTTCCAGCCCTGTTGCTGTAAGGCTGACACGGCAGAACACCGGGCGCTCAGTCAACTGCAGCCCTTGTAATCTGTCAGAGAGCTCATGGAGGAGATCACACACTTTCCTAAATACCACTGAGCATATAAAGCCAAGCAAAAACCCATACGAGATCACTGACCATGGAGCTCCAAAGAGGTAAAGACTGAGAGCTGGGCTCATAAACCCCACAGAATTAGCCTGGGAATGCGATGCACGAGTGGCTCCAGAAGGGAACACGCTTTGCTGCTGGCAGAGCAACGCCCTTGGCACTGGGAGCTCGTTCAGCTCACAGGGAGCCATTCTCCTCAGAAGGCTCTTGTATGCTTCCCTCCAGGCTACGGCAACAACCTCAGCTGCACACCAAGCCCTGGCAGCGCACTCCCTCAGCCCCGTCCGTGCAGCTTTGCTGGGGGCAGAGGCAGCGAGCTGCACCTGCACACACAGACAAGCTCTGGGATGAGGGGAAAGGTGCTGCACAGAGAGCCTGCCTGGAGGCCACCCGCTCCACTCCCACCTGGGTGGGGGATGCTGCTGGAAACGCTCCTCTGCCCACAGCCCCACGGTCTGTGTGGGGCAGGCGGCCGGATGAAGCGCTCATTTGCTCCACCACAGTCATGGGCACTGCATTAATTGGGCTTGCAGAGGGTTCTCATATCTCATTAGCCTGATGCTCAACATCCACTAGCTCCTGGTAGGGCTTTCCCACAGCAAACGCTCAGCCTGAGCCTTCCTTTCCAGGCCATGGTGGAGCCCTTTGTTAGAGCTGCCGCTGCTATTGCCCGGCAAGTTGCAAGCTGCAGTTTATTACAGTGCAGCATATGGATGCTCTTTTTCCATTTGTCTGCATTAAATAATTATTTAAGCTATATTAGGTATTTATCAAGTAAACTGTCAGCATCTGAAGTTTCTTTATTGTAGCTGGAGATTTAGAGCAGCAATTTGTATGCATCCTGGCCCTCGCATGGAAAGGGCTTTCTGCAAGCTGAAATTATGATGTGAACATGATGCTTTATGAGACACTAGAACTTAACCTCAAAATTTTGGGAGGAGGGAGAAAGGAGGTGAGGGGGTGCAGGCTTGTCCAGTGGCCTGGTGTCACGAGAGGCCCCCAGCTGTGGTTCTTCTGGAAACTGATGGTGGGGCAGCGGCAGACAAACCAGCCCCAGCAGTTCGGTCCCCTGTCTCCCCCGGGGTGTCAGAGGGCTCTGTGACAGCACCACAGCAGGGAACTGCAAGCTCACCGCAAGCTGAGCGCTTCCTCCAGGGTCCTGCCCACAGCTCCTACCCACAAGGTAGGATCGGGGTCCTGGGTCACCAAACACCCCCAGGCAGGGCTGCCTCCAGCCCCACACAGGAATAGCTCGTGCTTGCCCCAGAAGACAGCACTGCTGGGGTTCCGAGTTTCCATAGGGTGCTCCAACACTCCTGACTGGGGGCCAAAATGGGGAGGGAGGTATGAGCCATTCCTGCCCTCCTGAGCGTGCCCCCTGAAGCCCCAGGAAGGTCAGAGAAGAGGCCTGGGCTGGGAAAAGTTCTGCAATGGCTCCTCTTCCTCCCCTCTAGCTTCAGCATTTCTCTCACCTGCCCCAGCTCTGACAGTTTCCACAGCAGGAACCCTGCATGATGGACACTGCATCCTTTAACCTCCTAGGTGCTTCAGGCTGCTCCTTCCCTTTCCCTCTCTCCCCATCTCTCCTCTCTGCTGATCTGTACGTGCTTTCTTCTATGTCTTGTGCAAGCTGGACATCCACATGTGGAAACTGAGGAGATGATGCTCTTTAGAAAAGATGTCAGTTCTTGGCAATCTGCGTATTTGAGAGATTTAGCAGCTCTCTGCATGAACAGCAACCTCAGCCACACTCTAGCCATCACCATAACTACAGCCTATGTCAGCCTCTCACAGCAGGTCTTTCAACAGATTAATTTAAAAGGTTGCTGTTTGGCTGATTGCATCTAATTTGCCTCGAACCACTGTCAGGATGCTGTGGCAGAGCTGTAGCTCTTGTCCTGGCAACCTCCTCTCACTTCACCAGATGGCTGCCTTGGCAATTTCACATCAACTGAAGAGGCTCAACACATCGGGTGCACACCAGGTGAGCCCCAGGAGATGGCACAGTGCTCCTTCCCATCCTCAGATGAAGGTCTGGTCTGTACAGAAGGAGCCAGGGAGCTCTGGGCAGTGCCTCAGTCTCCTGAGGAGGCTTGGCAGAGCCATAAAGTCAGCTCTTCTGGAGAAATGATCAGCAGGTGGCTGGTCTGGCATCAGAGAGGTACGGAGAGCCCAGAGGAGAGGGCTCACATGGGTGAGGATACTGGGTCCCAGCAGTGACACTGCTCCCTGGTGTGAAGGGAAGGGAAGGGTGTGGGGATGCCACAGAGACCAAGCAGCAGAAGTCCTGGTGCTTTGCATGCACCAAACTGGGCATCAGCTCTGGGACCAGGTCTGTGTTTGGGCCTTTCAGAGGTGCCAGGTGCCCCTTTGCTGTAGGAGAGCCAACAGGCAAGGGCTGTTGGCCTGTGTTTTGCTCGGTGTGTTTCATCTGGTTTGTGTGTCTGAGCAGAGCAAGCAGAGCATCCACAAGAGCCATGTATCCTTCCAACAACTGCTTCAGCCCATGAGAAAACAGAAACTGCAAAGGCTGAGGGAAGAGTTGCCTCCACCACACGCAGCACAGGCATCGGCACTCCTCGTGTTGGGGCTGGGACGGTGTCGTGAGATGATCAGTACAGAGATGGAAGCCCATCCAATTTACAATTCCTGCAAGAAACCACAGAAGACATTTTTTTCTTTATAGATTCTTGACACTTAACCTACTCAATGCTTTTTATTTGCATTGATCACATTTTATAGTATGATTAAATTTGTATGGAAAAGAACCAATTAGTTTTGTTTTACACTTATTGAATCCACTTTATGGTCAGACAAATTAACTCTCAGCAGTTAGTTTGATTTATCCAGCAGCATAAAGCTTGACAATCTGTACTCTCAGATAATCAGGTTTAAAAGAATTATCTTTACTGTTATTTTTCCTGCTTGGGAGAAAGCATTAAACCTGGAGGCAGGTATGAAGAGGAAGCAAACAGTGTCAGCAGACTGACCCTGGCTGGAGATGTTTGGCTCCTGACACAGCCTCTGCTGAGAGCCACTGCCTCGTCCTGCAGTGACTGTCCCTGGGCAGAGAGCAAGTGCCAGCTCAGTGACTTTCTCTTGAGGAGCAAGTGCCAGTCTGTTTTAGAAAGGTTGCTTTATCCACCATCAGGAGCAGGTGTCCAAGCTGCTGCCCAGGGACTGTGTGGAAGTGCTGAGCTAAGAGGCTGCTACCCAGGGAGGATGACCAGCAGGACACCTAGAAGAAGGGCGTCAGCAAGGCGAGCAGTCTGAGAACCCTGTCTGGTCCTGCCAAGGATGAAGACCTGCCGATAGACACCCCTTCCCTCTGGGATCTGCCTGTCCTGGCCAACCTGTGGTCTGTCCCAAGGACAGGATGTGTCCCCATGCTGCAGCCAGTGCTGTGCCCAGCCTGGTGGTGCCCCAGGCAGAGCCGAGCAGAGCCATGGGACCCACCACCCTGCTCCAAGAGTGTTAGATGGGACACTGGCAGCTCCAACAGAACCCCCAGCGCTGCACTTAGCAGGCTGCCCTGGCAAGGCAAGCCAGCTCTGGCTACAGATGGACTGAGGAGCCTCCTCTGGCAGCTGGCAGGTCTGCGTGGCAGGATGGACACACAGCACAACCCTCACACTGCAGCAAGAATCCTGCTTCCTCCTGATAGACTGGTGCCAGGGAAGGGATCCCAAATGGGATGGGCAAACACAAGGAGCGACATGGCTGGGAGTGCTGCAGGAGGAGGAACAGGTGGCTGGAAACTGTGAAAACCTCCTGAGAAAGTGGTGGAAGTTCTGCTGCTTGGATCAGGAGCAGGAGAGCAGATGACCCTCACCGGTAGCAATCCTTGCTGCACACAGCACACAGCTCAAAAAGCATTGCTCTTTCCATCACTAAGTCACTACAGATGCTGGGACTGGGCACATTGTGTGGCTGATGGCTGCCCTTAGGAAGTTGCCCACTCCAAGCCTGTCCCTTCTCTCTCTGCTACTTTGGCAGGGCACACAGTGTGGAAGAACTGCTAGCCAGTTCTGATAATGTGTTCCATGCAGCTCAGAGATGGGTCTACCAGTGAGTCTGGTCTTCTTGTGTAAGCATCCATTAGGTCGGGCTCAGCAACCCACTCGTGCCCATCAGAAGAGCAGTTTACTGCTGGCAGAGGGACACTGCCATTGACACAAGGACAAATGGGCCAAGGACGCTGCCTGGCACCTGGGCAGTCTGAAGCCCAACCTCATTTGTATTCAGCAGCTGCAAGTGAAAAGAATTTGTTCCCAGTTAGTAAATGAGATTTAGTTAATAAATTGGCTCATGTGTGCAGGCTGCCAGTTGTTCTCTTGCAATGCAATAAATGAAGAGATGAAAGCTTATTATTTCATGAGAAGGAGCTGTTTTCCTACAGGGCTAGGTGCTGGGGAGATGCTAGGTTTTGGCTGATGGTGGCCATGTTCAATGACCATTCATTTCAAAGATCTCTGCAAGGCAGTCGGAATGCTTCCCAAGTCCATTGAACTGTTGAGGGGGAGCCCCTTCCCCACAGCTCTGTTGCCACCAGTCCCTTCCTGCCACCTTGGCATCCTCAGCCAGGAGACACGGAGGGCTCCTGTCACTGATGCAAGCCCCACACATGGCAGGGACAGAAGGAGCCCAGTCAAGTTACCCTGTGCAGTAGTCAGAGATCCACTTAGGGCTGTGGATCCAACACAAACAGAAAACCTGATATGGTAGAACTGAAAACTGTCCCAGGAAAAAGGAGATCCAGAAATCCAGGGAGCAATTCCATTATCAGCCTCTGCAGGCTCCTCTCTCCTTTGCCCTTCAGCCTGTAACCAACTGTAGTCCCTCGCTCAATCCACGCAGACAGACACCAACAAGCCTAGCACTTGTTGGCAAACATAGATTGATTCTTCCCTTTGTGCCAGAAAAAGATCTCCTGGTCTGGTTCTTACAAAGGTCTTGTGGTCATCCATTCTGCAAACATACAGTGTCTTAATCCTGCAGCATAAAGTCCAACCAGAGCATCTCTGATCAGAGATGACACTGTTCGCTCTCTACAATACAGAGCCTAAATACAATACTTACCAGCTGGGGAGCAAAACTGTGGCTTGGAGGACTGTATCCAACAAACAAAACAATCCCAGCACTCCTCTAAAGTGGATCCTAACTTTGCAGGGTCCTTAGAGGACACAGTTGCTCCTCTCCCTTTGCAAGGATCCCCTTGAGAAGCTTCACATGTGCAGACTACACAACTGCCATTTGGCCAAGCCATGCAGTACTATGAAAGTCAAAGCTTGCACTGGGAGTAGCATCCCATCTGTTCAGGCTTGAAAGACAGGAAACAACTATCAAAACCACAGTCTAATCATAATCAGCTGGCTGGCAGCTAACAAGCACACACGCTGTCTGGTGAAGAGCTGAGATGCTTATCAGCCAAGCATCTTGCAAGAGAGGAATGAAGTATCTGAGGGGCTGAAGGAGCAATACAAGAGCAGGCAGCTAAAACAAGGCTAATTGAAGAGGGGAGTGGTGTGGCGCTCTGAAAACTAGGGAACATCTACACAAGGTTCCTCTACTTACACCTACACACCTCTGGTTAAATTCATATCCACTTTTGGGAGATGTGTAGGCCAGGAAGCAGTCAACTGTATCTGCATGAACAAAGCTGAAGACAGGAACCGAGTACCACGTGTGAACCATGGGAACTAAAATATGCACTGGATAGAAAAGCTTAATCTATAGGAAAGTATGTAAGATGTCCTGTGAAAAAGGACACTGACAGCTCAGTGATGTTGGGTTCCTGATCTCCTTGACCCCAAGAGGGATGTCACAGTAACTGGCAGTAGTGCGTTGTTGCTTGGGATTCACTATTTGGCCCAGTAAGAAGGAGACAAATTGATCACCAAGTTAAACCCTGGCTCAGAGAACTGTTCTGGGGTCAGTTCCCCAGTATGTCTGGAGCATCCACAGAACTAATGGTTGGTGGGTGAACAGATGCTCCTGGGATAACAAGACTCTGGAAGGAGATAAACACAGCCAATGCATGCAAACCCAAGGAGATGCCAATGTTTAAATCAGTCAGCAGTGAGAGAGTCTCATCCTCACCAACCTGTCTGAATTTCCAGCCAGTTGACAGTCACCAGGAGCACACCCCCATTCGCACCCTGTGCATCCATTCCAACAGTCCTACTTGTCTGTATGAAGAAACATCAAAGGATTGTGCATGGATAAACCACTCATCAGCCTGAAGAAAAAATGAAAGCAAAGAACACCAGGCTCATCCTTCAAGAAAGCACACCGAGGGGCTGACAGCACACCTTCAGAAACAGCAACACTCCTCATGCCTCCCTGTGAGCTGCAGCGAGCCATCACTACCGGCCACGGGACAAGGGACCAGGCAGCACTTCGGGAACATGTCCAGCCCACCAACACAGAGGGGGAAGAAAGAGGGAGGAATATGTGATTATTAAAAAGCCATGGGGCCTCATGACTATAGTACCCAACGATAAGGAGGTGTGGAAAGGAGAATGATAAATTGACCTGCTGAGGAGCTGTCCTCCTTCAACACCCTGGTGAAAGCCCCAGCTGAGTAACACCAACATTTAATTTTGGGCAAACTGGAAGATAAAGAAAATGAAAAACTTAACAGAGACGTGCTCACTGTAACACCTGTGACAGCTATTCCTCAAGCACCACAAAGCACAGCCCTGTCTGTGCTCAGCTCTGCAGAGTAAATGGCAATTAGAGTTTGCCAATCATTGTTGCTTCCTTATTGACGACAATGAAGAGACGATGGATCTGTGATAGACATAGCTTCTCCTGAAGCTTCTCTCTCCCACTTGTCATTTCAAGCTTGTGGTTTGAATCAAAGGATTTGCTCAAAATGTGTTTCAAGGATTTTTCTACGTTTCTGTTCTGTATGTAAAAAGCTCAGAGTGTTTCTGAAACAGCCGTGTTCCACTCGCCCTCACACGTGTCGAAGTGCAGCAACACAGGTGCCATAATATAATCCCTGTGGATCACACCTACAGCACCCTACCAGCAAATTCATCGATTTCCTGTGCTGGTCTGGATTAAGACTGACTGTCAGGCACAGCCTGGCACAGCCTGTCCTTACAGGAACAGAAAGCATGTTGGATTCGATGAAGGGGCCAACTCCCAAGATCACAGCACATGCTGCACGACCCCACAGCAAACGGGGGTGCAAAGAGCGCCAGAAGGGCAGGCAGGAAACACCCCTCCTCGCCCACCCCAGCCCCGCGGCTGGGGGAGCTGCCGCCCCTGCAGACCGCACGTGAGCTCAGGGTGCGGAACGCAAGCCGGGATTGATCGCCCTGTCACTCGTTAATCGAAGCAACTCCGTAAAGCCAAAGGTAGCAGAGTGCAGCTGAGGCTGGGCACACAGGCAGGACGTGCACACACTGCAAGGAGCCGGGGATCTGGCCTGGGGGCCAGCGGCAGAGTCAGACCCGGCTCTCCATCTCCTGCAGGCGGGTGGAAGTGGAGCCCAGACCAGGAGGGTGTTCCACAGAGAAGGCAGTGGTGAGGTGACAGCCCCATTTTCATGTCAGGTGGAGGGAACAGGCAGCCCCTCTCCCAAAATGGAGGCACTTTCTTCAAACCTGCAGCTCGAAAACCACTTCTCTGCGGTTGAAGCGACCCAGGATGTGCATGTCCTTCACTGGGAATGGCTGCAGGAGGGGAGCAGCTCAACGTCCTGGTCCGGGACAAGCAGTCCCACAGTCACAGCTGAGGAGACACGGAGCAGCACAGCCTGCAGCTCCACCACCCCAGGGAAGACCTTCTTCAGGCACAGGGAGCCTATTGCGGAGAAGGAACTCGGGGAGTTTTCAGGCTGTTATGGTACACCCAGTTCTGCTGTTGAACGTTTGTTTTTCTTTCCCTTCTGCCTTTGGTCTTTGGTTTCTTTCTGGCACAATAACAGGAGCAGATAAGCATGCTTTAATCTGCTCCCAGTGAAAAAGGTGGAATGCTGATTGCTTGCTCTGCCTCTTTTGGCCAAGCATTTTTATCCTGAATTGCTATGGGGAAAGGTCTTGGCTCTTCAGGCTCGGGCTTTTGTCTTTTTGTGAGCTGAAGGGTTTTTCCCAAAGTGGGTACTGAAACGCTTCAATGATCTTTAAAAAAAAAAGTTGTGCAGATTTGGTGAGATTTTGGACTGCAGTAAAAGAAAAATCTAACAAGCTGAATGTCATTTTTTTTAAGGAGATAAGAAAAAGGCTACTGGAGCTGTCAGAGTTTAAGCTTCAACCTTTATGTTTACAAAGCAAAAAGGGCAATTAAATGTGGAAAAATAAATCTTTCCAGGACCCTGCCAGTGGTTCTTCTGGTTTGTACTCAGACTGCTGAATGACAGGCTAGTTTAGTGCCTTACGCAGGGACTCAGAATAGAGCAGCCCTGACATTTCTTTGATGCTAAGTAGTGTACCCTAATAAAGATGTTCTTTAAAGACATTCCCTCTTCCCTGGCAACCAGGCGTTACAGAGCATTGCTGCTGCAACAGGACTGCCTGCCTGCTCTGTGCCTCCCAACAGCTGGCACTCTCCTTCCCTCCCTGCTGAATTTGGCTGTCAGACCTCCTGTACATCTTTGCCACTGGATCTGAGGAATAAACCAGGCTAATTCTGCGCTTTCACCTGCTGGCTGTTTTGCAAAGCCTGTTTGCTCAAAGGTGTCAATGGACAGAAAACATCCTGGTCCTGCAAGCCAGGAAACATACAGAGACCACCATGCCCATACTTGGAACAAGCTGCAGCCCTCTGAGCATCCAAAAGAGCAGCTGAAGAAACAGCAATTTTTTCAGAACAGGGAGGAAGCTCCTCTCAGATCTCTGCCCCTATTCGCTGTCATTCCGGAGCCCCTGGGCACATCAGCACAGCCCCAGCTGCAGACAGGAGCACCCCCAATGCCAGCTGCAAGGTGCTGGCTGCCACTCAGGGAAGGGCTGCGTTCCCTCCACATTCCCTTCCCATAAGCCTCCAGCACTTCACACATTTCTACTCTCTGTAAAGACCAAAATGCAAAAGAAGAGATGAACAGAAGTGGGGAAAGGCACTGGGCAGCCCATCTCCAAGTGTTAAGCGACGGCAGATGGCAGAGGCGCCGCTCTGTGACAGATGAAGAAATCAGTCATGTACGTGTCGAAGGCAGTGTCATTATCAGCAGCCTGCCTGGCTGCCTGAGCTCCCAGAGCTGCCAACCCCCTTTGGACTTGGATTTCCTGGGGACACAGCACGTCCTTGCACCTTCTCCCACAGAGCTGCGTGCCCTGGCACCGGCACAGCTTGCACGGGCAGCTCCTTGCCTCCTTGGGAAGGATGCACCAGTGTGGGGTCAGATGATAAGCCTCCAGCACAGATTTGCTCGGCACTGCCTGGGTGGTAAGTGTTCCTCACATGCTCAGCAAAGTAACACCTTTCCCTCTGCCGTTCAGCACCCGGAACATCAGTGACTAAAAGCCAAGGCTGGCTGTTGGCATGGCTCCACGTGCCGGTTAATGCCTGGGCATGCAGTGCCGGGAGGGAGCCAGCCGGAGCAACGGCAGCGCACGGCTTCCAGGGAACAGAAGACCAAGGTGCTGCCCCCAGAGCCGGAGCAGGGCATCTCGGGGTCCCTGCGTGCCCTGCTCTGCAGAGACCTGCAGTCCTGCACATCAGGACTTGCAGGATGCATAGCAAGAAAGGGAGAAGATGATCAGAGTCAACTGATCCATGTAGGGGCAGATTCTTCTTCCTTGGATTGTGCTCCATACGTCACAGCCCCGGTGCTCTTCCCCTCAAGCTGTTCCCTTACACAGCTGCTGGCTTGACACTCCAGGCCTCACGTCCCCTGCATCTCCTGGCTTGCCTACCACTTCAGCCCATTAGAGGTTGAGTGTGATGAACACACACTCTCCCAGCTGCTTCTGCAGAAAAGCACCAGGCTTGCTGTGTTTGTGAGGAGGTCTCCAGCAGTGACAAATGCCGTGTCATCACCTCCCTCCCAGGTTCATAAGCCTTGGAAAAAGAGTGTCTTCTGCTTACTGACCCAGAGCTTTATAAACAGTGCAGGGGCTATGTTTGGGAGACAGAATTCAAACAAACAACTTGTAGAACAAGCATGGGAAATCCTGCTTTCATTGTTTACCCAAAGAAGTGTACAGACCAGATAAGTCTCTATCTGCTAGTAGAGTTAGTATATCTCCTTCCTCTTTTGCAGACCAGGAGTACATCGAGGTTGCAATGTCCTTGTTGGAAGTGGCTGTATGGCAAGCTCAGAGCCTGCCAGGCTTTAAAAAAACCCCTTGGATCACCAGAGATATGTAGAAGATGGGAATACTAAAATACCAGCTTTTTAATGAACAGCTGGCTAGTAATTTGCCTCCTTTGCTGTTTAAAAACAAACAAAAAGAATCTGGAGAAATTATTCTAAGCATAATACAGGAACTGCTGAATGGGTTTTGAGCTCCACAGACAAGACAGGGTAAAGAAAATTAGAACGATGAAAGGCAGCTTTTAATTCTTTGCAGTATTTATTAGTCCCAGGGGGTGGTATGGATTTCTTACTGAAATAAACTCTATGTAAAAAAAAAGAGGTCATCACACTTCCTAGGAGCTGCTTCAGCCTTTTCAAGCTATTTACATTGGTCCACAGGAAAGGGATGTATTAAAGGGTTTGGCATGCTGCAGATTTGCACAGGAATGACTGCATCTAAATGACACTCGAGTGCAGAATCCACATGTGCCCTCCTCAACAGCTGCCTCAGACAGCTAAAAGAGACAAATGAGGCAGCAGTTGCTGTTTTCATGTTGGGCCCTCTGACAGCGCAACGTGTGGTTGCTTTTATATATAGTTGGCTGCATCAGGCAGTGATCGTAAGTCTTCCATGCCCAAAAAACCCAAGATACACACAGACCACCCTAGGATACAAGCCAAAAGCAGGGCTTCCTGGAGCCTCCAGGAAAGGCCTCATGCAGTCTTCCAGGCAGTAAGCATGAGCGCAGGGGTGGGACTGCTGCTCAGCAAGCCAGTGGAGTTGGCTGCACGGCTGGGCTGTTACATCCCCATCCTCCTGCTCCATGCCCCCCCAGCCCCAGCATGCCCCCTCCGAGTGTCTAAACCAGAATGAATTAATCCCAGCACTTATCTGTGCTGAGAACTAGCCTGGGCAGCATGCCGATGAGCTCGGAGGAAATAAAGAAGCAGGAACAGGCCCCAATGTGATGCAAAGACTTCTGTTCTGTGGCTAAGACTTCTGTCCAGCTAAGATTGTTCAGGGATCTTCCACCTGGGTCACCCATCTCCTGTGCTTTGCTCCAAGCTCGAAGTAAGCTGCTCACACCAAACAGCAAGATAAATACCTGTATGTCACACAGCCCTCCTGCAGCACTTGTTACCTGTGTCTGTGCCAGGCTGCAGAGGGACCAGCTCCCACCCACCAACGGCAACACAAGGCAAGGCCTGGCAACGCCTCAGCTCTGGCATCAGCCCTGCTGCTGACCTGCTCCGTGGTCATCACTGTGCCACCCACACACTCCACAGCCTGTCCTGTCTGCAGTAGCATCCTCAGAAGACAGGCACAGTCACATCACAGCCCACCGCCGTCCCCCAAAACAGGCCCTGCACCTCATTGGCTCCCGTGGAGCCTGCGAGCCAGGATGCATTTGGCAAAACTGGAGAACTAAATGCTTGGTGGGGTTGTTTCCCATAATGAATCTTACAAATAGTGAAAACTTAATTAATAATAACACTTAGCACTGCCATGCTGCCTTTGTATTTACAAAGCACTGTGTAAACATTAACTAATTAATCTACTGTACTTAGCAATTATATAGCGCTTTATATTTTCCAGGTCCTGTGCAAACATTAGCTAATTAATCTACTTAATTATTTCCATGTTTTATATTCCAAAGCACTGCATATCAGCACAAGGAGGATGCCTTAGCAGGGATACTCCTGAGTGGCTCTTCTGCTCTCTCAGTGTCTATAGCCCCTGCCACGTTTTGGGGGACACCTCCAGCAGGTACAAACACTGCCAGCGGGGCCAAGGGTGCAGAAGCCTCCAGGGAGCAGGAGCAGAGCTCACTCCAGCTACTTTAAACTGAAAGGGGTTCAGTGTACAGCAAGAATGATGTGACACCTACAGAACCCACTATGCAGTGAAGGACTGAAGTTGCTCTGCAGATTCAGCACATCCGAGGGACATTTAAGAGGCGACTTGCTCTCAGCCCATAACCCCCCATAAAGGGACAGCACATGAGATATTCAAATAATGTTTAATTAGACCTGACACCTGGAAAAGAAAGCTAGGAAAACTGGGGATGAAAATTCACTTCTCTAAAAGGGACTGAACGATGCTGGGCTGGGGCAGCCCATGCTGAGGGGCAGCTGGAGTGAAGTCTGGGGGTTGCATTTCGGTGTGCTTCTAATTTCTGTGGGCTCTACTGCTGCCTCAGGGATGGCCACTTAAAGAATGCACCCCAGCCAAGGGAAAGCACCTGGGTTTGGAAGGCACATGTGCAGGTATGAAGCATTATGCTCCCGAGGAAGCAAGGGCAGATCCCAGGCATGCAACATGGCTGGCAGCAGCCACACGGTGCCCAGGGAATTAAAGAACCCACCCCAACAGCCAAACTACAGAAATATGAAGTACTTTCCATCAGAAAGATCCTAAAAGAACTAGGTCTGCCAATCAAACACTCTCTAAACAAGTATTAATGTACACCCACTCATGCAGAGCTGCATCTCTCTGCTGTTTATTGCATTTTAACATTGTCAACAGAGCTTGCTGAAGCACTCCCAGTGCTCTGCTGACCTCCATTATTTATGTTGGCATGTGAAATTGATTGTGGTTGAAAGATCCTTACTGGAATAAAATGAGCTTCTCAATTATTGCCACACAAATAAATCTCTGTTTTCCAGTGATCCCCCCCAGGGAGCACGTGCATAACCCCGAGCTCACAACAACAGGTCTCTCCAGCTGGCACCGTGCAGGTGACTGCACTCTGACCATGGCGAGGTACAGGCCGGCGGAGGCCAGGCGATCCTCTGCGTGACCACGGGCAGGGGAGGCTGTGGGATGCTGTAGGGCTCACTGGTGTTTCTGGGTGGATAAAGCAGGTTGTGATCATTTGTGCTACTTTCTGTCAGGCGTGGTGCAGGAAAGACACGCTGAGTATTGATGGGATTGTGAACAGCTGAACAAGATGCACGAGCTGTGTGCAGAGACCCAACCTCCTGCTTGCCTCTCCTCTCTCAGAGAGCCACAGCTAGATGCAATGTAGTACCTTAGCCCCTTACAGCAATCCTAGGAGAAATCTTGACACTGTTTTTAACTCTGTTTTCCCCAAGAAACTCAGAGCTCTACACATGCAATGGCAAGACTGCACGGAGCATCCCCACCTGGCTGCCTGCTGGGTCTCCTGCTCGGGCAGCACCACAGACTGCAGGGCAGACCCTGCCCCCGCCGACCCCAGCACCGCCCAGGCACACCAGCTTCTCCGAGCCCCAGAGGGGCTGACTTCAGCTTACTGGATTTCCCTCTCAGCATGGGATGTCAGTGGGTCACCAAAATGGAAATAGGAAAACCTGGAAGAAAAAGAGCCACGGAGAGTCCTGCCCACACTGTCCTGCAGCAGGACTGTGAGCAGAGCTGAGAGAGGGAAGCCCAGCCTGGGAAACCACACACAGTCAAGCCTTGGGGAGACAGGGCCTCTCCCACTCAGGAGAACTTCATGGGAACAGATTTGCTGGGGATGTGGGGCTTGAGCCCCCATTTCTATGCTTACAGCAACCCCACTGTGAACCAAGGATCTCTCTTGCACCAGTCAGAACTATTTTTCTGTTCTTACAGTTCATTTGCAGTTCTTTGCTCCAGGTCTCCTGGGGGATTTTGCTGTTCAGGGCATTCAGTTGTTCTTTCTTGGTGACCTTCAGTAGTAAGGAACATCATTAATTCTTGATTTTTTTAAACCAGTCTATTTTGACAAGATTGCAGAAGAAGAAACTTCTCTGTTGAAGGATTACAGGCTGTGAATTAATTAAATGCCAACAACAGAGCACTGAAAGCTTTCCAAACATCCACTGAGGAATCTCCCTTCCTGCTCCCTTCTCCCCATTCTTGCTAGAGACCTTTCTAAGAGGTCTGGAAGCCTGACACACTTGAAGGAGACAGGAGCTCTCTCCTCTCTGCAGTGACCTCCCTGAGCGTTCCCTCTCTGGTTAACTGGGCACTGAGCAACCTCTCACAACCTGCTCACCTTTTGTAAATGGACAAGTCCTGCTTTCAGTCTCAAAACTGTCTTCACAAGGACCAGCAGACTGGACCAACCCAGGTCCTGTCTCTGGACATAGGGCCCAGTACACACACTCCTGGAAAGTCATCCTTCCTTTTCCTCCACCTGTTCAACCACCCTCTCCCAGGTAATGTAGTACACCTTGGCTGCACAAACACACAGCAATACAGAAATCCTCACTCTACAGTAATTCAAGAACTAGTTCTTTTCTAACTCTGCTTCTTTATGGCACTGTCACACAGGCACATATGCACAATTATTAAAAAAACGTAATTTGGCCGGAAAAACCCATCACTTCTCTATAAAACAAAGGTATGTGGTACAAATGAACTCCAAATCTTCTGCAGAATTATCCTGAAGAGGCTCCACATAGACATTTGCTTCTATTGAGACACATCTTGCAGTGCAATAGAGGCAACTTTACGTCTTTCATTAGCTGAATATGCAAACCAGCAGAGCGTTGCAGTGACAAAATACACTATCAAACAGCATCCATGGCTGGAAATGAAAACAGTGAGGTTCCCCTCTTTAATCAAGATGCACATGGTCTACTCACTGGGAAGTAGACTGAGATTAGGACTCTGCCAGCCTTCCTGAAAGGGATTTCCTGTGTTCATCATGCAGGATGGTGAAAAACGAGTGCAATATTTTGCTGGTGATGTCATAAAAATGATTGATAATACTGAAAATGAGGCATCTTGCTGTGACAAAGTAAATGGTAACAACTTTCTACAAGTCTGGTCTTGAATAGGATATTACAATTTGCTTCAATTTTCTTGGAAGAATCATGGGTTTCATGTAGAGAAGGTGCTGGTACATTTTCCCCTGCTATGAGGAGTTTTCGGTTTGATAGCAGAGGAGAAGAATGAAGAGCATCAGATAAACTGGCTACATGTCATGATGGATGAGACAATGTTTGGACAGCAGTTTACAAAAGCTTTATGTTCCTAGAGCAGATTTCATTGCTTAGAAATAACTAGTGCCTTTCAGAGGCCAATTTCTCTTTAGACGGTGTATCTAGGGAAAACCTGCTAAATACACATCTATAGCATGTGGTATTGTGAGTCTAGGACATTATATCCTCTGAACAAAGATGCTTGTCTCTTCTCTCATGTCCCCTTTTATACTTGTCCCTGCCCAAGTCAGCCAAAACACATTTATCTTGCATCAATTTTGATGTCCATCTCTCCCTCTTCACAGTATCTACAGTGCCTTTCAAAGAGGGAGATGATCAAGGACACAGGCAGTAGGCACAGCAAGAGTGAAGGAGTCATTTACATGAAGTTGGGATGCACCAAATGTTGTTTCTTATCACATTTCCTGTGAATTCTTACATAATGTTTTGTATTTTGACTACTGGTACACATTGAGCAGAGTTTCCTTGGCTTGCCTGCAACAATGCTCCACTTAATTCAGAACCTGTAAGAGACATGAATAATTCAGACTGTTCATTCCAGTGTGCCTTGCTCTACATTTGTCAGTAGTGGATAACACTCCACGTTGCTCTCAGCTGCCACTGCCATGAGGAGAACTACATGTGCAGACTCCTGGCTGAACAGTCTCTGCTGCATGTATTTATCCCTAGCTGGACACACTGGCCATGTTGGGGTGACCCTCACCACACATTGCCTCTCAGACTGACACTCCAGAGATGGATACCCAGCCAAGGAAGCAGGGTACGTGTCTTGCAATTCAAATGTCATCCCATTTTCAGATGGTCTGCACCAGCCTGGATCGCTGAATCACCTTCTCATGTGTTTCAGACTGTTCTGCTGCCAGCGAGGTTGTCCCCTGCCAGCTGCTGCACCACTGCTGCTCCTTTCTGAGCCAGGTTCTCCACAATGAAGGGCTACTCTCTCCTTGGAAAAAGTCTGGGGTGGGAAGCAGGCCCCTGAGCACCATAAGCTTGACCTCTCTAAGCTGCTAAACGAAGCACTCAATCTACTCCATAAACACTTAGGCAGTGTTTTATATTCCCATTCAACAGGGAAACGTGTTTAATAGTCTTGTTCTCACCCTTCTGCCTGCAGACTGGCAGCAGCATGCAGGTCCCTCCCTCCCAAAGCATGTGCAGGAGGGCTGGCCAGTCTCTGGGGGTTAGAGCTGCATTGCTGTGCCATCCTGTCCTGGCAGCTTGGCTCTTCCAAAATGAGTCCTCTGGGAACACTGGAAGTACCCATTGTAAAGCTGAGGACCTCCACAGGCCACACAGCCATGGCAAGCTAGCAGACCCCGAGACCTCAGGAGAAACAGGCAGCTTCTCAAACCCCTGTGATTAGGGGAGGGGAGGCGAGGGGCTGATCACAACCTGCCTGCCCATAACTAACAGGTGAAGTATCAAAGATCACTTGAAATGCAGGTGAAACCATCCCAGCTGTGCAGGAAGAGCTGTGTGTCCAGCATGGAGTGCCTGGCTCACCAGTGAATCTGTCAGGAGCCAAAGAAGGAGTTCCTTCCCTTATCAGAATCACTTTTTTAATATCCCTTTTCTGTGCAGTCTCAATTAATTCAGCTTCATGTCTATGTCTCTTGCAAATTAATTGGTTAGAAAAATGGAAGCCATTAAAGCCACTGGTGTCTTCCACGTTCCCCTGAAGCAAAACACTGCAGTGCCGTCTGGGCCCGCTGTGCTTCCCATGAGCAGGGCAAAGCATGGCCAAGGCATGCACTGTATCAGGTGCTCACAGGTGCATGGGCAGCAGCCTTTTCCTTAAGCTTGCCCATGTTCTCTTATCTACTTCTGGCATTTCTTGGGGAAATGCATTTTAGCACTGCACAGAACACAGGGGCACACAGCATTGAGGGCCTGGAGCCAAAGCATGCATGCAGCCGAGCTCCCCAGGGGCTGCAGGGGTTCTTCTTCAGCGGGCCAGGTGCTGCTAGAAGCACATGCAGAGCCAGGGGTGCTTCCCTGGGGGCTCAGAGAGCCCCCCACTCCACGGGGAGTCCAGCCACAGCCAGTGCCCCAAGGGACACAGTGAGGAAGGAGCTAATGGCACAAGCGATGGCACCGGCGAGCAGCCCTGGCGCTGCGCTGGGGAGCTGAGCCCAGAGCAGGCAGGGACCCTGCGCGGGTAACGGCACGGCGGCCTCGGGGAGGCCTGCGGGTGTGGGGACGAGACAGCCAGGAAACGGCCATTTACAGCCCAGGCACCTTCAGCTGCTGGCGGCCCTCAGGGGGACTTGCCAGAGGGCTCTCAGGTGGTGATCACTGCAGCAAACACACACATGCCCTGCCAGGGTGCTGTGAGAGACACACAGCAGCGGTGTTGCCAGCTGAGGTGGTTTCAGTCACAAGCATCTCCCTTGGCCTGCTCCATCCCACAGAGCAGCTCGTGCCAGTCAGCCAGGAAAGTGCCTTGCCCGTGTGCCTGGCAAGTATCTGCAGTCACATTAACGAACAGATCTAGCAGACTGCTTAATACACATAACATTTACATTTTCCCTATAATCTATTAAAGATGGATTCTCTCAAGTTGCTGTTAGAGAAGAAAGATTTCTGAAAAGCTGATTTAAATACAGCTACTCACAGGGACAAAATCAGGCATTCAGCAAGCTGTTTCTGTTTACCTGAAAATGTATTTATTCTGACAGATACAGCAAACACTGCCCATGGTCACTGGCAATTGGAATTCTGATGGCGTGTGCATTGGCATTTTAACACCAATTAATAGCTGTTTTTTAAATTTGCATTTATTAGAAGACTTTATGTGTCTGGGAGGAAAAAATACCAACACAAAATCCTAAAATGTTCATGAAACATTTACCTATGCTTATACTTGCAAGCCACAGACTGATTCTGAAGAATAATGAGTATTCATTTGTATCTTGACTCTGTCCCACAAGTGTTGCTCTCGGACAAGCACCCAAGCCAGGTGGACAAGTTCCCCATCCATCCCTGGGGAACGAGGGCGTGGGGACTCTGCAGAAGGTAGTAAGAGGAACGAGGGAGGGCTGGGACAAACAACCTTTGTTTGCTGTGCTATCTGACTTAGAGCAAGAGGCTGAAAAAGGAGAAAGCCCACAAAGTGTGGCTGGATGCAGCTCTGGCTGGGAAGTACCAGCTAGTGGGGTATGAGTGCAACAGACCTCCAGAGCATCTGTCTCAGCATTGCCCTCCCCTCAGCAGGGAAAAGCACTCAGGACACAGGATAAGTAAGCAGGTTTCAGAGAAGACTTTGTTCCTGGAGAGAGACCTAAGAGGACATTTTAACCAGCAAGTGTAAAGAGATGACAAAACTGGTGCTGACACCGTCAGTGCAGGCTGGCAGCACTCACACAGGGCTCTGCTCCCTGTATGCATGATCTTCCCAGCAGCAGCATCCCACTACCCTACCACACTTCACCCCCAGACTCTGCTCACACAGGGTGAAGATACTTTCCAAACCACAAGAGTGGGGGAGCAAGAAGCAGGATGGCTCCAAGCAGCAGCACTACTCCTCCCCATGGTAAAACACCAGCACAGATGAGAGCCACGAGTCTGCAGAATCAAGCAGGTCTAGCAGATGAGAGAGGTGCTGTGTTGAGGTGAGAGTTAATGTCCAAAGGAGGACAAGGCCAAAGGAGGGAGACCAGCATCCTGTGCTTCTCTGTGTGTCTGTCTGGTTCGGAGTTGGGAGATCTTCAGGATCACTCATGGCCCCTTGGTAAGATGAATCTGACAGGGAGGCAAGCAAGGAGCAGAGACACACTCTTTGCCAAGGAGCCTCCACTGCAACGGGACGCAATCAGCACAAGATCTGAAGGCATCCACATGTCCTCTGCCCTGAGCAGCACCTGCATGAGCAGCAGCTGTGACATGCCACCACAGAAAACTACCGCGTGGTCCCAGGGACAAAGGCAGGACAGCTGGCTGCAGCCCCTGCCAAGGACCGATGCTCACAGCAGCCTGTTTTCAGCATCACTGTGGCTGAATCATCCCTGCCCTACGAACCGGTGTGGCCCTGCAGCCCCACTGCCTGCTCCCACAGCAAGCCTGGGGTTAAAGCCATCCCCAGCAGCTGCTCCCTGCCCCCTGTTCTTGGGGCTTCCCTTCTGGAAAGGAGAGCAAGGGAGCACAGCTGGATGAGAGATAAGCAAGCCATGGTGCTGTGACTGCCGCTCTTGGGGGAGTCAGGGGTGACACATAACTTCATCAGCCTACGAGGAAAAGAACCAATTATCTGGCAATTGTATGCAGTCCATTTCAGTGGGAGGCTCATAACCTAACCAGCCCTTGTAGTCAAGGGGAATAAAATATATGCTGACATCAGTACACAGAGGTTCCCATTGGAAGCCACTTTCACTGCAGTGTCGTGAATCTTTTCAGAAACAGCTTGAGAAGATTCATTCTGTGTATCAATCTTCCTGGGCAGCAGAGCTGACGATGGTTGTACATAATAATGCTTAAGTCAATTCACATGCACAGTCAGTGACTGTCTACAAGTCTTGGCCCTAATCAGTACATTAAATAGAAACTTATGACTAATAACTCTGAAGGGGCCTCTCCAGGGGCTGTGAAATGCTCTGCTCTGGCCACTGCCGGCTCCTCCGGCGTGCGCTGCAGAGGCACACTCTCCCCTTGGCTCCAGGAAGGAGAATGGAAAGCTGTAACTCTTCTTCTGGTTGTTCGCCTGACACATTTTTTATGAGTTGAATCCTTTACTTTAGGTTTGACACTGATTCTGTGACTTTATGTTCAACCTGTAATCACAGTACAGCTCCAGAGCAGGAACAGAGCCCATAAAAGCTGCTGGCTTGGCCAGCTCCATGCTGGAGGGGAAGCAGATGCCCCACTGCAGCCCCTCCGAAACCATTCAGGATGCCCTCTGCTCAGGCACCGTGTGCCAGGGGTGGCTGGCTTTCCAGCACAGCAGCAGTCCAGCCTGGGCAGGTGGACCTGCACTGTGCTGTTCCTGATGCCTCGGGGACCCTGGGAGCTGTAAGCGGAGCAGCAGTCCAGGCTGGGAAGGCACTGGGCTGTCAGGGGATAGGATACATTAACTTTCTCAGCTCTGAGCATGCTGCTTGCTTCCAACTCAGCAGTGCTAAGCGAAGATGCCCCTGCCAGCAGCCTCTGCACCCACAGCTTTGCACAGAAAGCACCATGCAGCTGCTCAGCTTCCAACAGAGTCAGCTGAGCGAGCTCACCCTTCCTGAAGCATTCATTCAGCTCCCCCACCAGCCAGGAAGGCTCCAGCCAACCCAGCCCCCTGCAAAGCTCCTTTAGATGCATGTCCTATGGAGCTGCAGCTGAGCTGAGCTCGGTCAGGGCAGAGTGGGCCCAGGGCCCAAAAAACCTGAACAATCGCAAAGGGCACAAGAGAAGACCCTGCCATAAGCAGACAAGAGAGCCCGTGCCTTCCCTTGCACATGGCTCCTGCAGCTCCAGCCCAGGCAGCACTTAAGAGGTTTTCTCCCTCAGCAGAACTCTCCAATAAGAACAGAACTAAAGAAATGTGCTTTCCAGACTTCCACATGCAAATGCCCAGAGCAGATCTATCTTTGCTATTGAGCTGAGTCGCTTTTGTTGCTTGAAATATTGGGATAAGGAAGGCTATTTCTCTCTTGAACAAAACACAGCAGAGATCCCTTCCTCACACTTCCCCTTTTACCTCCAGATCCCATGCTTCATAGGCCACTTGACTCAAGGGATCAGCACCTTTACAGAGCTAACAGAAAGTCCACCTCTTTTTTAAGCATCTAAAAATGACCACGTGCACCAGTGCACCAGTGTTTTCTGGTGGGACCTGGAATGGACTACAGAGCTGAGCCCACCAACTCTGGGGAGAGAGATAGCAGCTCTAGAGGAAACAAAGAGCACAGAAAGCATGGCTAGAGAAGCCCTGTGAGCTCGGGGACATGGCAGCAGCCAGCCCAAGGCAGCCAATCTGGAGGGCAACCTGTCGACTCCCTTCTCATCGGAACCAGCTTCATGCCGCTGTCTAGAGAGACCGTGTCCAGCCCAGGCCCCAGAGACACAGGATAAGGCAGGTCACCGTGTCCAATTATGTCTCCACTGGGCACCAAGCTCACCCTGAGGAGCAGGGGCTGTGCCCCACCACCGCAGGATGTCTGGCTATCCCAGCCACTGCAGCACCCAGTGGGCAGCAGCCTGGGAGAGGACCTCTGCTCTGTCCCACACAGCTCCAGGTCCCCACCAGGGCCCTGGGGAGTGCTTCTGGCCCAGCCGAGCATCCATTGGCCAGGGATAGCTACAAACTTACTGCTCTTCAGAAACCATCCTCTGCCCTGTTCTCAAGCTGAGCTGCCAGAGACAAGCTGCTGGGCTCTTGACACAGTCAGATTTTTCTCTGAGAAAGGTCTGTCTTCCCTGTGTTGCTCCCTACTCCTTCCTCAGTAAGAAGCTGGGGGAGACCAGCAACTTTCACGCTGAGCTTCCCTACAGCTGCTACAGGAGACTCCACAGTGAATCCACCCAGGAAATGCGACTCACACGGTGAAAACCTTCCAGGAGAAATGAGGTGGAAAGAAAAAGAGAAAGAGAGAAATGCAGGCAAAGAGGAGGGAGAGCTGTGGCAGCAAGGAGCAAAAAGGGAATACAGATTCGTCAACTTATTTTATTTATTTACTTCATTCAAGGCTTTTTAACTTCCCTATCCTTGGCAGCAGAATAAAACCTCTCTGAACTCCTCAAGGGACCTACCCATCATTCCCCACAGAAACAGCATGTACAACAGTTCATTTTTAAAACACACTGTGCCAAAACATGAGTGAGTGTTGTAGCATCACCAGCACTTCTGCATAGGTTCAGAGAAGCTGACCAGCCAGGCAGGAGCCCCTTGGCACAGCCAACCCCAGGTGCCCAGGGGCACAGCTCTCCCCCAGAGCCCTGTGCAGCTCTGCAGGGGATGCAGCATGTCTGCTCGGACAACTCGCCAATGCAGCTGATGCTCAGCATTATCTCTGTGCCTCCTGGTCCACTACTGCCTGCAGCCCCAGGCCACTTGCTGCACATGCTGCAGGGAGGGTTTGCAGTCCTTCTGCTGGAGGCAGGAACAAACAAGCCTGTCTCCTAGGCCCTCCCACCACTGCTGCCATCCACCAGCTTCTTCTTCTGCATGACAATGAAGGGACCTGTGGGGACCAGTACCTGCAAAACTCCTACAGAAGCATCTCAAGGAAGCATTTCAAGCAAGCAGGTCCTTAGAGTTCCTTGGTGGGGAAGAAGGTTCATCACAGCCCAGGGCAGCAGCCAAGCAAAGCAAGAGGTACAGATATGGAATGCACACATGCACATCATTTGTAGGCCCAAGGAGGAGGCCACAAATCTGGCACCTGATCCCAGCACAAGCCCTCTGTTGATTCAATGCACCCTGAGAAACAACCACCTGCATGGCATCACCAATGCACCAGGGAAGCACAGGTTGATGTTTAGAGGAAATTTTGTCTGTGTTTTAAAACCTCCCACTCCTGAGGTCTTTAGGTGCTTCCCTAGAAAGATGAAGATACACAGCTAGATAGTGGGAGGCCTTAAAGTAAAACAGCTCTTGCCTGCTTTTCCACAATGTGCACTCTTGTCGAACATCTCACTTCCCACTTCATCTGTGACATCTCATCCCTCTCCCACATTGGAGATGCACCAGGAATGGACTTGCTAGATGGATTTGCTCTTCCTTCACCTCTATTTCTCCACTGCTACATGTAATGGTATTTTCTGCTCCTCAAGGTGCATGGACAGAGTGGAAGGTTACCTTGAGCTGAGATATTGCGGTGTCTTCTTCTGGCCTCGAAGTCCGTCAGATGGACCTCATGGGTTTTCATAATCATGGCACTGTAAAGGGTCAGGCTGTGATTCCCAGGATTCCTGCAAGGCACAGGTGGCTCAGAGCCCTCCGGTGCAGGATCTCCCATGCAGTCAGGATTTCTGGAGCAGTATTTGTAATGCTATGCCAGTTATAATTCACCCTCCTCAGAAGTGGAACATGAGCAAGGATGGAATAACCTTAAATCCCGTATCTTCTGCAGAAAGCATCTCATGCATCCTCACCAGGCATCCAGGTGGGCATCGTACGCTCCAGTACTGCTGGGAGCATCCACTACATGTGCAGGAAAATCCCTCTAGAAGAAACGTATCGCTGTTTGTAGATTTTCCCACATAAACAGCTCTTGTGTGTCTTTTTCCCTCGTTGAGATCCTCGTGGGGGGTTTTGACAGGTAGCAGACCACCTTAAAACTCCCCTTTTCATCAAAACACAGAGAAAATCTGACCATTAGTCTCCTGTTCACCCCCTATGCACAGACACCACTCATTACAGTGGCTGAGGGGGTCACCCATGTAATTAATGAAGCCAGCACTTATTTTCTGCTGCCAGAGGGATGTAGCGTTTGAGAGAGAACCTAGTCTCCACCCTTCATTACCTTGGTGTGTGCTTTACTGCTTGACTGACGGGTGGGCACTGCATTGCAGGGCCACTGCTGAGGTTACACAGGATGCTTGAGAGGTAGGCAGGACCAGAGCGAGCTGGGAGCTTGGCTTGGAAGGACACTGCTGAGACTTCTTGCAGGTTTGTCAGAGAAAAGAAGCGTCATCCAAGATCAAAGTCTTCTGAACAACTCCCTGTGAAGAAGGGGGATAGACAAGAAAGCCTCTTAAAGCAGATCCTGGCTGCTTCCACCATCCCAACTTTGTGTGTCTGTGGTGCAGCTGCTGGTGCAAGCACATGGGAGATGCAGGCTCTGCCCAGGTCATGCAGACGGTGGCTCTGAGCTAGGAGCCTCTGTGGCATCTGCCGTGACACCACACCAAAAACAAGAGAGCCCAGGAGGGATGTCCAGGCTAGACTATGGCCACAGCCAGTGTTAAGAGCTCACTATATCTTGTTTTCTACAACAGCTGAATCACAGATGGTGCTTCATTAAGCTTGAGATTCATCAGCCATTGTTAGCGTTGCACTCAGTAATAAAATAATCATTTAAAGAAAACAGTCATCAGAACTAAGCAAGCCCACTGGCTGCTAGGTTTCACTTCCCCACCAAGGCCTGGCAGACAGCCTGCTGCCTGCCAGTACTGACAGGCTGGGCAGTGATGGGAAAGCCCCGGATGGCTCTTTTTATTGTGAAAGCACTATATGAAGCTGCAAACATATCTGTCACCTTCCAGCACATTGTTTACCAGCTCTCCTCAACATTCCCCAAACAATATTTTCTAGAGACTGTAATTCAATACCTCACACCCCAGAGCTATAGCATCAGCCCAGAGAGCAACATGATGAATGAATCGCGTTCCTCCAGGGCTTGGGCTCAGGAACTGGTTTGTGGTGTTCCAGCTGTTAATTATCCCTCTGCTTTTTGCTATTCTCATCCCAGCTGTGCCTCTGGATTTATCATATGGGTCTGCATGCACTAACAACATTCTGATTGTTTTAAAGTATAAGGAGCAATTTACCCCTTTTGTGCAACATTAGGCAGCTCAGGGGATCAAATGGCACAGCTTGATCAATAAGGCGCTCGCTCGATTAGAGGCACCAGGGCTCAGACCTCAAAGTGCTTGCTTAGGAGGAGTGGAAGGGAGGGAATGCACGGCCAGTGTTAAGCACAGACACAGACACGGTTTCATCACTCTCCCGTCCCCACCCCTTCCCCAGCCTGTGTCCCAGAGACATCCTCAGATTAATCCCCGTGCTGAGGCGAATGCTGAAGAGACCATCCGGAGCCATGATGGCCCAGGCCAGGCTGTTGGCTGGGATGAGCCATTCCTGCTTTTCCAGCCACAGCAGCACTGGCTTCCCTGGCAGCTGGCATGCAGAGGGTAATGCCCAAGCAGCTCTGCACTCTTCCAGGGTGAGCCCCACACCAGGCTGATGTGCTCCTGCTCCCCAGCACAGTGCAGGGCAGTGCCTGCAGCACCTCCTGCCCCAGGAGCATACTGTCCCCAGGTCACCCAGACTTTCTCCTAGGAGAGCTGGGGTGGCAGCCTCCCGCTCCACCGCGCTTTGGGCTGTTACCCTGGTCCCACGCAGGGAGCCTCAGCCATTCCCCGGGACACTTCTGCTCACTGTGTATTTGTTAAGGGCTGCACACGCTCATTCCAGATGAGTAACCACCAGTACTGACACAGCACTTAAACATGCCAACACCAGTCCTTCACATATTGCCAGTGAGTGTGTCTCATACCTTCATATGCGCCGTAACGCGCCCTCACCTTTCTCAGCGCTCCATGACTTCTGCAGGGCCTTTCTACACCTGCACTGAAGTCTTTTTTTATTATTACTTATTTAACAAAGACAGATTGGGTGCTTTGTGAAGCCTGCAGCCTGCCCAAACAGTGATCCCTGACAGGGTCTCTGTCCCTCTCTACTCCAGTGTCCAGGAGGCAGCTTCTTACCAAGGCACCACACAATGCCTGGCTGCAGGGATGGCATAGGGTCCCGACTCGCTCATCATCAGCAAATACTATTATCCCCACTTTGCTTCCAAGGACCTCATACAGGTAATTAAGACCCATGCTGCCACTTCTTGAGCTGTGAATTGCTGATATTTAATGACATTTTCCAAATATTTTTAATAGAAATTTCAGGTCTTGTTCCTAATCTGACATTTATCTTCTATTAGCATGAAAACAAATAGAAGGGCCTGAGAATCATTGCTTATATTATAAATGACTTTATTGTTGGTTTTATTACCTTCCCCATTAAGCTGTCACAATCTGTGCCTCTTCCCATTTTTGTGATGACCAGCCAGTGAAATCTGTCATCGTTTCCATGTGATTTATACAGGACCCTAGTGATAACTTTATTCATGTGGAGGATAATTATCAGCTATATTATTAAGGTTGCTCAGTTGCCCTAGGGGATAATGTGTCAGAAAGGTTAAAATATTGACAAGCAATAAAGAATGTATTATAATTATACAAGCACCAGGATAGATAACTGGCTGTGAGCAAGGCGCTGAGATACAGTTTTGCATTTGCCCAGTAATGACATGGTCACATCTCACACCTCCCACTAGGACTGCAGAAGTCTGGGCCAATTATTTGGAGGGGACTCCAACAAAGAATATGTCCTGTCCCAGTCATATATATCGATCGCTTAAACCCTGACGACCATGCCCTGTAGTGAGCTGGTCTATTATTCATAATTGAACAGGATGTGGTAGCTGAAGTAGACAAGGTTTTTCCATGATCCTTCTGTATTTTTTCCCACGCCCTCTAAAAAAGTTTGTCTTCATAAGAATGGCAAAAGGAGGGAGAGCAAAGGATTGGCATCTCTGAAATGAAACATTGATTTCTTCTGGGATTGCAGCAGCAGGTGCATGCCTTATTGGTAAAATGGTATATAGGTATAATCTGAAGGACATTGCTGAGATAAATTGCCCTTTGGTTCAGGCACTAACAAAACGAAGCGCTGAATAACTTGGCACTACATCTGAAGTGAGACTATAAACCTAACATTGGTCATTCCTCCAGATCTACTATTGTTACATCAAGAAGAGTAGACGAGGGACCAAGGAGCTCATAAATAATTTCTCATGGAAAGCACGTACACTAGCCAGATGAAATCTCTCTCTGAGAAAATGTGGAAAAGTGGTAGATTTAACCTACTTCAAAATGTCATTTTTTGAAGGAAAAAACCCCGATCCACATCTCTTTCTTGATGCTTAAAGGATGTGTCTGTACTGCAGCAGCATGTTAAGCACCAAGCCCTAGAATGAGCTTTGGGCAGCTGAAGGAATTTGCTGGAGCAAACGCTGACAGTTCCCTCCAGTATAATCATATTGAAAATAGATGGTCACCTCTGGGTAAACATGACCAAACAAGAGCTGTAAGACGTTTAATAAACTACATCAGTTAACTTTCTGCTGCTATGGAAGTGCCAAGGACTATAGAAACTGTATTTATCTCAGGTTCATCTATATCTTGCTGGGTTTGTCCAGTGAAACATAACTAGTGTAGAGCACTGAGGTCCTGCAGACAAGGGTCGGAGCTGTAGCCCAGCCAGCACAAGACACCTGGCAGCATTTCCCTGGAATATGAGCTTGTGCCATTCTTTCAGTGTCCCTGGGAATGAGTCAAGGGTACTGGAGGAAGCAACTAAGTTCTATAAAATGTCCTTTCTCTGCTTGCCCCAAGTACAGAAGTGAGAGCATGACTTTCTTCTCTTACTCAGAGCCACGAAGCCTATTGCTGTAGATGCAGCCTTGTGCTCATCAGCAACAGTTTTCCGGCACAAGCAGTGCAAGACACTCCTCTGGCTCAATGAGCAGATTCAAGAGCCTCCTCTGCCCTACTGTCATTACACATCGCGACAAGAGTCAGCTACAGCAAGTCTGTGAGGCACTCCAGCTCCCCTGTGCAGGCTCTCTGGAGTCCCACAGGTGATGCGCAGTGCATCTCTAGAGGAGAAGCTCCTTGGGTACCCACAACCATGTCTGTCTCCAGGCTTAACATTAACCCTAGAGATGGACAACCTATTTGTGCAGCACACTACCCTGATCCATGTATGGTAAGACCTCCGCAAGGCCCACCTGGGAGCTTGCCTTCCTGCCTGCTCCCCATGTTTTTCTTCCTCCTTCCAAGTTGTTGTCTGTCACTCAGCAAAGTGGCAGACCCAAGCCTGACTTGACTTAGGGACCTGGCTGGGTAATCCCCAATGCCAGCTCCAGCACAAGCACACAGAAGTCCTCAAATCATGCAGTCTGTTCTCCATGCCACAGGAGGAGACATTCCTGAGGTCAGTGCTTCCATTGCACAGAAGGTAGCCTGATGCCCCTGAAAGGCTCTTTTTCTCAGAAAACCTGTTGATAACTTGCCCAGTAACCTGAACATGGCTAGATGACCAAGATTTTCCTCAGATGACAGCTTTGTGGAACTGTTTTGGAACTGGTTCTCTTGAGGAAAAGGTACTGGCCCACAGAGGGACTCAACCTGGCCACAGAAGGTGCTTGTAAAAGGATGAGCAGGACATGAGCAGCAAGAGCTGGAACAGGAACTCATTTGCTCCATAAGCACCTTGGGAGCTGAGAGCATTTTACGGTGTCACACCAGCATGCAGGGAACAGATGACATAAACGGAGGTGAATTAAAACCCACACTCTCAGGAGGGCAATGGCTGTAGCACAGAGCATCTGCTCAGCCTCCAGTTTCAAAACAGCAAGAATTTTAAGTGTTACCATTTACAGAAGGTTCATTTTCACCTTTTGTTTGGCTGTAAATCTCTGAAACTTTATTAAGGAAAGGCGTGAGGCAGCAGGAGTGCTATACCTGTCACACCTCTCCACATATGTTCCTCTCTGGTGCACTACAGATCATCTCCACGGGAGAACACATCTGCATTACAAAGCACAAATACTTTCAGATAAGTAACAGACATGTGTCCACTATGTGTGTGTGACAGCAGGAGACAGTCTTGGGTTTGCAGTCATCTGCTCCAGCCATTTGCTGATCCTGCCACGTTTCCCCCACAGACCCCCTTAACAGTCCTGCAAAGTCCCACTGGAGTGGCCCGTGCTGCAGAGCCAGGAAGCCTGGCTGTGTGCACTCCACGCTGTGGGACAACTTCTGCTACAGCAAGGGAAGAGACAGTACCTGCCATAGTGCCCTCCTGCGCCTTGCTTAGGTGGTTACCTCCTTCCCACCTTCCCCTCCAGCCCTAACACTCTTCAGCCAGCACTGGCAGCAGTGTTGGTCTCTTGTCTCAATGTGGCAGGGGTCTCCTGAATTCCTATCCTAGATTTGCTTCAGATCAGGCCATCCCAGCTCCCTCAGGAATTTGCTTTATCAGCTCAGGCAGTCCAGAGTGCCCTGTGCCTTTCAGGGCAGCTCTGGTGTACAGGCCTCCGATCGCATTTCCAAACACCCCGAAGGCCTGTGCTGCAAGCCCAGCGCTGGCTGCCCACAAGTCTTTGCTACAGAGCTGTAGCTGCAGCTTTAACAGAATCCTGATGAGCAGTCTGGCCAAAGGGAAGATTTCCCTGAGTCTGTGTGTTCTGAAATAGCTGCACACTCTCATTCACAGGAGCCAGGTGACATGATGGTCCTAGAGAGGGGCTGGAGGACAGACGCTAAACATGGAGTGCAGGCCAGCACCTAGCAACCTGTTCAGGGCTCCGTGCAGGTGTTTCCCACAGCCCACTCAGACAAGTGCTGTGCTTGGGGGCTGCCCTCACATCTGCCCCTCTTCCCATGGGGCAGCAGATCAGCGAGTCACCACCCTGTCTTAAGCAGCTCCAGCAGAGCCTCAGGCAGGGACTCACCAGGCCACAGGAAAGGAGGTGCAGAGAGCTCCCGCCATGCTCGGGGTATCCAGGCACCCAGCCGGTTCATGGCCCGGGGGTAATGCCTCGGGTAGGACACAGCACGGAGACCGGATGGAGCACAGTTAACTTCAACACAGCAGGAAAAGATGCCTCTTTAAGAAATGCATGGGAAATCATAAATGTCAAGTCAAATTAAGAGGCTGTTCTCCTGGCCGACTCTAAATGTTATTTCCACTTTCTTTCAGGCAGCTCTTGGAATGGCACACACACACTTCACACATAAATATAAACTCCCTTCCTCCCTCTGTGGTCAAAACAAAATGCACCTCCTGAGGCACAGGCTCCTGGTGTGAGAATGGGGCAGCTTCATGCTCCCAACCTGCTGTAGAACTGGGAGGAGGTCTCAGGGGACACCCCGCCTGAGCCTGGGCAGCTGTTCGGACACAGGAGGTGCTTGCTAGTTGTGCTGCAGGGAGCAAGAGCACAGGGCATGCTGCTTGGTAGGAGCTTTCCTGTGCTTCTCTTTGCCTCATTATTAAAATGACGAGACAAAAAGGAGTGAGAGGGACTGGTGTCAGCCTGGAGAAGGCACAGGAAGATGGTCTATGCATCCTCTCTCCTACCAGAAGCACTGAAGGGTGAACTCCCTCCTCATTTGGAAGAAACCCTTCTAAGACACGTATTTACTGACAGAGAATTAGAGAACACAGACTCTTAGAGGAAAGCATGTTTAAATAACATACCGTTCCTTGCACAACGCATACAAATGCCTACTTTGGCTCTCTGAACAATAACATCTAGCATCATAATACTTTGTAGAGCACCAGAAGACCATCTCCACAGGACTATTACCTCTAACTCTTGATAAAACCTCTCCTGGAGTGTTTTCTTCCCATTGAGCCTTGAGGATGCTTCCCTTTTTAATTTGTTGGAGACAAGCAGCTGCACCTCTGAAAAGAACATCCTTCAATAATGCTCTGTATACAGCCAGATCTCCTTTCTCAGCTAGTACCGGTTATGTTTATCCTTGTTTATCAGAAGGGCAAACTGCAGCCCAGGCCCATGGTTTAGGTTAATCTCACAAATATGTTCAAATAAAAATCGACTTTGCACTACTGAAAGCTCTGTAGCTATGAAAAGATGGGAAACACAAAGTCTTATTTTAGCTATGTATCATAGCTTTCCTATTGTGATATCTTCTCTGAGGTTTCTGCTCCTTACCAACAAAACCCAGACGGCAGTGATTTTAATTGTCACCTTCTCAGAGCTGAGGATGCTTTTGTTGTGCTGGATCTATTGTAAGCTAGTTAGCTTCAGAGGTAATCAGATATTTAACATATCAGTAATTTAATGTGAAGTGTCTGGGATGTATGTAGTAACAAGCTTGTTAATTGTCAGCTGTTTAGCCTAACGACAGCGTGGGGAGTTGGTTAAAAGCAGTTATGAAGACAGTATCTGACACTGGGGGCATGACTCATTACCAGAGGCATGGTCCCATCCCTGTGTACTCACAGCAGGTGACACCCAGTTCCTCCAGCCTGCCTCTCACTGCCGAATGTCATCCCACCCTGTGCAGGGCCACAGCACAGTGCTGCACATGGGACATGAGGCACAGCATTTGGGAATGGAGCCCCTATGAGCTGAACTGACCCTTGGGAATCGGCACGTCCACGGGCTCTCCCACAGCTGGCTCAGCAATTGGCACATCTCCCAGTGCTGCGCTGCACAGGCACCTCTCTGCTGCCTCTGCACTGACCCAGGAGGGGAGGTAGGGAACATCCAGGGGCTGTCCCTGCATTAGAGAACTGGGAATGCCATAAAAGCCCCCACACAGGGCTGCAACGGGGGAAAACTGGAGAGTACTGATGGTACAAAGCTGCTTCCCTGCCCAGCTTCTGTCGCAGAAACTGCAGGCAGGATGTATCTGACAGCATGCAGGTCACAGGCTTTTGTCATTACCAGATTACAGCTCCTGGGAACATACAAATCACTCAGCATCTTCAGGGAACCCAATACAGCAGGGTTAGGAAATTCCTCCTACAAGTTGCTGTCCATTTGTGTTACAGTCAGCATAGCCCTAGGAATCAATATTACTGCTCATAGAAAGTACAAGCGTTAAGGATGTTAGATAGAACGTGAACTTGTCCTTTCTTAGAACTAAATGTCTTTTAATGGCACTTGAAGCAGCCTAGAAGTAATCTGCCCTTATTGGATATACAATGGCAGCTGCTCTCCCAGTACACTGTGAATGGATAGTGGGGCCAGCGCTTCAGGCAGTGGCATGGCAGCAGTGCATGTGCGACCAACAGAAGCCTGAGAAAAGGAGCTCCATCTCCTAGAGTCTAACACAGAGCCAGTCTAATACAGGGACACAGCAAAGCAGAGATGATGCTGTGCAGTACCAGAGGAGATGCTACACCACCATTAGCACTTAGCACCTTCATCTTCTCTGGGGACCACTGCTAGCTGATCATCTTCATATTACAGATTAGGACTATTTCAGCCTTTTCTGTGCTGTGGCTGCCGATCACAATCACGTCCGCAACGTAACTGTGGCTAATATTGCATTTGTGCCTGCTGTGTTTAACCCTGGCCCTCACCCCAAGTTCCCTCATTGATACCTGGGCCTTCTCTCAGATGAATGGCCAAATAGGTTTCATTTACTGTGTTTCTCATTTTCCAATGAGGTAAATATTTGGATCTTTTTAACTGCTACTTTCATAAGCTTTTCCTTGATCAAGAGGCTGTTTAACTGGAGGTGCCTTCTTCATGACTGTGAGATGATGAACATTTGTGGTACCCACTAAAGTACCTTAGACAATCCCAGTGTTCATTCATGTTTATGCTTACACTCCTCCTTTCTTGCAGTTTTCTTGCTATAGGATTCATCTTGCAAAACTGCCCCGATGCACGTGCTGCTCCAGCAGTGTATCCCTAGTTAGTTAAAAGGCCCTGATCTGTTTTTCCCTGCCTGAGGAGGATCGTGGTGTTATTATCAAAAACGTGTTTCCCTTATGCCACTTCACCTTCTCTGGCCCTGGGGAGCAAAGTGGTCCCCATCCCCTTCCCTCAGCCAGCACACCAGAATGAGATACTTGCTTGTATAATGAATGAGTTGGACCCAGAAGCCTAATTAAACCTCTCCCGCTGTTGCTGTCTCCAGCCAAGTCCTGCTGACAATCGAACACCAGAGCCTCAGATCTCTTCAAAGGAAGATGCTCAGCTGCACAAGCCAGACAGCGCTCCTCTGTTCCCACGCTCTCTGTGGCAGCTGCTCTTCCCTTGTTGAACCCGGGCATCACCTTAGTCCCCCTCCTCACATCTGTGATTCTCTGCAGGAACTTTTGCCTTCGTAATGCAGCAAGTGGTAATGTTTGATGACTCAGAATAGGGTGAGGAGACAGGCAGGCACCACTCAGCAAGCTAATAAACCCCACACTCATGGTGGTTTGTTATTTACTTTGGGAACATGAAGTTCAGGAGAGAGTATCTTGTGCCTCCTCCTAATAGCAATTTTGAGAATCCACCAGGGATCTGTTTAATGCTTTGGAAAAGGTTAATGTTGTTAGGGATTTACAGCTATATTTGAAATGGTTTAAACTATTATTTTTATTTCCTGGAGTAAAGTGGAATCTCAGTGAATCGTGCAAAGTTAGATGGTCAGTTTGTATCTGAAAGAGGTCATTAAAAGCTTGGATGGTTTTACATAGCAGCTAATTCTGTCTGTCGGGCAGGGAGTGGGGAACTGCCATCAGCTCTGGGTTAGCTGCTTCATGTGCTAAACCTGCCCTCCTCCACTCTGAGAGCAGTGAGACTGAGCACAGCCAGTGTGCCACTGGAGCACACAGCCGCTCCGGTCCCTCTGCCAGAGCAGCTGCCCAGTGAGCAGTTTGCTTCCTGGAGCTGCGTGCTCCATGAGATTTCTACCCTGGTTGTATGTTTCAGGCCCAGAGAGTGTCTCACTGTGGTGGTTTTGGCCCTAGCTAGAGGCCAAATACCCACCAAGCCGCTCGCTCACTCCCCCCTTCAGCCAAAAAGGGGCAAAATATATATATTGAGAGGCTTAGGACTTGAGATAAGGACAGAGGGATCACTCTCCAGTTAGTGCAGTGGGCAAAACAGCCTCAGCACAGAATAAAGGAAAGAAAAGTGATTTATTACTGCTACAACTAATACACCCAGTGACCCGGAACGAGATAAGAAGTGGCCAGGTCTTCAAGCACCTTCCCCCCACCCCTCCCTTCTTAGCAAACTTAAAACTCATCAGGATTTTACTCCCTTCTTCCCCCCCAACATGGCGTGGGGAGGGGCAGGGAATGGGCAGGGGGGTTCCAGCGATCCCTCACAAGCTGCTTTTCTTCCCCAGATCTCAGCACTTCTCCTTCCCCCCACCCCTCGCCTCTTCGCACTCTCGACTTTAATCACAGATTTGCTCCCTTCTTCCCCCCCATGGCAGCACAGGGGGGGCAGGGAATGGGGAGTGGGGGTTTGCAGTCCGTTCCTCCTGGGTTGTCTTCCATCTCAGCGGGGGGTGAGGTGGGGGAGCATTCCACACACACCCCCCTTCCCCTGCGGGAAGTTCACGAGCTTCTGCAGCGTGAGTCCTCTTTACTGGGGAGTCACCTCCTCCCCACAGGCCTCTCAGCAGGACTCTCCCCTCCACAGGGTGCTGACATCTGGGTCTAGACCCCCTGGCCTGGTCCCCTGCAGAGTCACAAGTCCCCTGGCAAACCTGCTGAGGTGTGGATCAGTCTGCACAGGGCAGAGGTGTCTCTGCTCCCCGTCCTCATCCATGGGCTTCGGGGGGACACCCGTTTCCCCATGGGCTCCACCACGAGCTGCAGGGGAAACTTTCTCTTCACATTCTTCATCCCCCCTCCTTTGGGCCTGGCCTTGGCCTCTGTGCAGCTTGTTCCATCTTCTCACTCCCGCTCCGGTGCAAAGTGCCCCTGCCAGCGGTTTTTTTCTCCTCTCTGTGATTCCCAGAGGTGCTGTGACCAGCTCTGATAGGCTCAGCCTCCAATTTGGCCTTGAGTGGACCAATGTTTTCAAAATCTGGGGCTTGCAGAAAGCTGTAACTGCAGCTTACAACAGCCACTGAAGCAGCACAGCTACACAAACTGCAACACCCACATACCTGTGCTGTGAGCACAGCGTCCCCAACACCTCCACTGCTCTTCCCACCGCTTAACTCACATCCCAGGTGCTTCCTCTCCCTGCTCAGCATCCCACCTGCGGTGCTGCCATCCCTCTCCATAAGAAGTGTCAGCCAGCACCCTGACAGCCTGACACTCTCCCACAGTAAATACCCAGGGAGTGAGTTTTCCTCTCCTGTGGCTTTGATCCCCAGGCCAGTCCTGGATCCCTTGCCCTCTGCACCTCACAGTGGCTGATGGCACTTTTAGCAAGGGTCAAGTAGGAAACAAATCATTTCACACCCCTCAGTCACCTCAAACTCCAATGTCTACTGGCAGTGCTGTTACTCTCAGGTCACAGGAGATGTCTCATGGCCAAAAATGCTGACAGGGCAAAGTCTGTGTGCAGGCTGTGCAAGAGTGGAGTAGTAACACTGCTTCTTACACACAGCCAGCAGAAAAGCATTTACTTAAAAAACTTGACAATGGCCACATGTTACCCCGAGAGCCAGCAACTCTTCCCTGAGGAGGAACTTTAGGGCATTGATGTCTCCTGCTGCTCATTTCAGGGGTCATCTGCTAGCCTGCAATTGAAGGCATTTGTGCAAAATGCTGTGACAATGTCAGCTGTAATTGCATCAGTCATGCCACACAACAAGACAAATGTGACTGGAGATGGCGTGTCAACCTCAGAAATTGCTTAAGACTGAAAAGCAAGTGGAGGAAACAGCAAGTGTTCAGAAACAATTATTTCACTATAGTAGGAATAATAACAGCTCTCATTTCCTCCACACAATTCTCCTGGGAGGTGGTGCAGAAAGCTGCCGGAGTCTCCTCCCTTCCCCATGGGAATCTCTCAGACTGAAATAAAAAACACAGAGCAATGGTGCCCCATTTTCTTATGGGAAGCTGAAACAGCAGGATTCACCCACCCTGGACACAGACGTATCCCTCTTGGAATCTCTAGCCTTCACAGCCACAAATACCTGCCTCTATGGGAAGTCTAGTTCTGCTGAGATAAGTAACGAAGCATTTTGCCCTGCCAAACTCATCAGCAAGAGAGAACACAATGACTTGTCCCTGTTGCCTTCAGTGAGCCGTGGACACACATCTGATACAGCCCTGTGACAACGGCATCCTGCCTGCATGGGAGATGGCCTCACATTATCCCCATGGGAAAGGACAGGGCAGGTTTCCACCTTGGCAGACTGCTAACCTTGTACCAGCGCTGCTGCCTAGACCAAGCAGAAGGTGTGGGAGGGATTCTTCTCCTAAAATTAAATAAACCTTATGTGAGGAACGCCATTTTCAATATCTTGAGCTGTCAATTGCAGGAGAAAGTGATATTGATTTCTACAGAAACTTTATTTAAGTGAGTGACCTATTAAGTGAAACTTATTTGACACCAGATGACTCTTGCAATTTAATTCCTGAATGAAGTGATGTCTCCAAGGCTTTGTGATGTTCTTTATCTCGAACGATGAAAGACATTTTCCTTACAGACATTTGCTCATGTATGCCAGGGTCTACACAAACACAGTCCACCAAAGAATCCAGAATGCTTATACCTTCATTAAGAATCCCCAGCTGATAACAAGATAGCCCAGCACACACCAGTCCTTAGGAACAACGCTGAAAGGTGCAAAGAGCAGAAGAAGAACCACCAGCCTGCTATGTGACCGAAGGTGCTGAGGAAAGCAGGAGGATCCAGGACCTCGGCTGCAAGCAGGCTCTGCGGTCCTGGCCCTTGCCAACGCTCCTGCAAGAGCAGTCCAGCTCTGTGCTGAGGGCCAGGGTGACCTCTCAGCCCAGGGCACAGACCTCTCCTGATCAACAGCACCCAGAGGGGATGGAGTCTGCTGCTCTCAACGCAGGCACTCTCAAGAGACGCGTGGCGGGGGCTGCCTGGCCCCACTGAGCTCCCCCCTCCTAGTCTGGGAGCACAGCAAGGCATCCAGCCCTCTGAGACCATCCTGACAGACACAGTCCTTACCAAAATGCAGCCCTGCACTTTCTGTCAGCCTGTTTAATGTCAGGGCAATTGCCCTCCTGCCTCTCCTGTCTGCACCAAGGTTAATTCCCCGGGAATGGTCTGCCAGCAAGCAGCTCCTGGAGACACGCACCAAACTCATCCCTTGCAGGCAGACTGCCTCGGGGAGCCTGGTGGTCACCCTGCCCTTTCCCAGCACCCACCAGTGTCCCCTATCACCACCCCAGGCTTGGCAGTCTGCAGAGACTACCAGTCCTTCAGAGAAGACGTCAGCAGGATGCTGCCTGGAGGGCAAGGACAGGCGGGTGATGTATAAAAGCAGCAGATAAAGCTCCTAAGCCAGCAGTTCCTCTAAAAGCAAACTGAACGCATCACGGTGCCTGTGGATGTGCTGCTCCCCAGACACCTGCCAGCAGCCTCTGTGCAGTCTCTCAAAGGGGATGGGGGCCCAGGAGGCATCCAAACAGACCCATTCTGCCACCAACTCCATCACCCTGGAAAAAGCAAGTCCACCACAGGCAGCCGTGGGAACACCAGCACCCACGGAGAGCCCCTCCAGAGGCAGTCAGCCCCCAGCCCCATGCCTGCCCTTGAGAGGGAAGCACCCCAACAACTGCTTGTTCCTTGCAGCCTCACCGCCAGCCTGTCAGCCCCACCGGGCAGGAGCAGAGTCTCTCACAATATCTGGGCAGCTGCTACACTTGATCTCGTCTGGCCTCCTGCATCCACTGCCACAGAAATGGCACACAGAGGCTGTGCCAGACACACAGGGTCACTGCTGCTCCTCAAGAAGCACCCTGCCTCAGGGGCCCAGGGGCATCGGCAGGAGCTCACCTGTGCCAGCTGCGTGCTGCCTGCGATGCTGCTGGGATGGTGTGAGGGATGAACCTGCTTCTGGGGGATGCTTAGACTCTAAAACTTCTCCCCTTCCTTCTGTGTGTTTCTTTCCCCGAGTGCCTTAAGGCAGAGCTGGAGCTGAGCAGCAGCATTGCTTTTCAGTCCAGCCCCCTCTGCACTGGGCTTTGAAGCGCTTGTTAGCTGGCTGTGAATACAGAGCTGTCTGCCATGCTTCAGAGACCACTCACTTCTGCTTACAAAAGCTTTTCCACAGTTTGTTCTTTTAAAAGAAGCCAATTTATTTTTATTTGAAATCTATAAGAAACAATTGAATAGTAAAGCTGTCAGAGTCCATCTCTTTCATCAAAATGGCTTAGTCATGTCTGGAATGTCAGCGCTGAGTAACAGCCCAGGTCCTTTGCATCCTCACCCCCCAACTGATCCCACTCAGGCGGCAGGCAAGCCCTGCAGAGCCCTGAGCTCTGCAGCACACCCTGCAACGTGCCGCTCGGGCAGAGACCTGAGTCCTGGTTGTCCTTCTCACTCTGGATCACTTCTCCAGGGCCCTTCATGGGCAGAGACCCACAGTTACTTTGTGATTCTAATCCTTCTGTTCCTAAAAAAGCAGGTACTAAGACTGTCCTGAGTTTCAAGACGCCTTTCTCCAGCTGTGTGCTGCTTAGCATTCACAGGAGAACTGGCAGAGCACCTTGTCTGTATGCAGGAGGATCCTTCTGTGGTGCCCTGAACCGCATGTGGGACAGGCAAAGCCACAACTTGGTTGTGTCTGTGCTAGGGGGATGGCTCTGAGAGGCTTGGAGCTGAGCAAACCCCTCAAGCAAGGCTAAGGAAGGGGACAGAAGCAACACCCATGGGTCTGGGCTAGATGGCAAAATGTCTCACTAGTACTCCTTCCTTCTGGGAGGCCTCAGACCGGGCACTGGATGCTGAGCACCCTGGGAAGGTAAAGTTGCCAGCCAAGGTCAGCAAGCCAACACCACATTTAAAACAAGAACCACAGTCCTACCAAGAAGCCATCTGATGAGCTGCTCCCTCTGGATGGCTCTCAACAAACACCCCAAGGCCAGGAACACGAGCAGAGGCCGCTGCCCACTCAGCTCTCCCGGGGACAGCACCGCAGCACTGCGGCCTCAAAAGCATATGCAGCTGTCTCCCCCTTCTTACCACAGACCCCTGTCCCATCCCTGCCCTGTTCAGGAGACAGTACAGCCCAGCAGTGAGTGCTTCCCCAGCAGGCAGCCATCCAAACGGATTCTGTAAAACTACTGGGTCTATCTCCCCTCATTTCAGTTCAGTCACGGCAGAGCAGCCCACAGGATTTGAATGCAATTTTCTCACTGAGTTATACTAAATCCTTCGGGGAAGGAGCCAAAATTATGTAGAACCCATAAAAACTAAAGCAACATTTCTATTCTGCATTTTAACTTTTTATTATTATTTAGAGTTAACCTTTTCTACTTCTAAATCATAAACTCATTTTACATTCCACTATCAGATATGGGCCATAAGCTACGGGAATCAGGAGATGACTGTTGGTTTCATACACACACGAGCTAAAAGACAGTGGGGCACCCACTGGTCACTGCTGCTCAGAACAAGACCCAGAGCAATAAATTCACTCAGACACACGACACTACAGCCCACTTGTTAAATAATGATGAAATGACGCAGATGAGACGTGGATTATACGGCAGCTCACCCAGCTCAGCTCAGTGCTTCACTGCCCAAAGCAGTTTTACCCCAGCAGAGATTCCCCCTCTGCTCCCAGGGTCCCATTAGATCTAAACACAACAGCTGGAAATCTGGGGCATAAGAGCTTGGGCAGGAAATACTACAGCACATAAAAATCGAGTTTAAACCAGACCTGCTCCCTGCTAAGCTGCACAAGGCACCACTGCCTATAAGCAGCACCACAGTCCAGAAGGAACTGCTCTCTTCCACGGCATCACGGCTAAGTTGGCATTCCAGGGATGGAAAGTGGGCTTGACGGATGGAGAGTTAAATCAATTATGATCCTTTCTGTGTTAGCTGCCTGCAGGGCCAAGTTACTGAGGGCTGGCAGGGAGCTGCAGGGTCCCTGCTCTCACACCCAGCGTGCCCACTGGAGAGCAGCACAGCTTTTCCTGCACTCAGCCCAGCAGGACCCAGCACCGCTGTTCCAGCCCCCTGCACCATCCCGCTCTGCAATGGGCTCCTGAGGCTTCTCCTACCACCAGAGTTAATGTAAGATCATTCCAGCCTTCCAGAGGGAGGAACTGAAATGCCAACCACGGCCTCAGATGGAACAAGAGAGGGGACCATATTTGGTGTATGCCAATGGCAGTTTGATTTTCCCAGGAAGCTTGGTAGTGCACCTGCACAGACAGCACAGACCTGGCACTGCAGCATCCTTTCCAGTTAAGCTCTGATGGTATCAGTATCTAACCTGCTTTGAAGCAGAACGAGGTTTTCCTGGTCGTGCACAGGGCATGCGCTCTCGCACAGAAGGGAGCAGCTAGTTTAATCGCCCTGTCAGTTCAAAGCAGGAGCTCATGCCACAGACCAGCAATTTGCCACTGAAACCAATTCCTGCCAAAGGTGTTGGTATGCTGCTGGAGTCTATTACACTCTCCACACACAGCTGATGGGCTGCCACACCGATCTCTCAGAGCTGTCTGCCAGTGGCTGACGGAGTACATCCTTAAAGGCAAGTTTCCCTCATCTAGTATGCTCGTTTTCTGTTCCTGCTGCCTTTCCAAATGCCAAGCCTTCTTTAAAAGGAAAGCACACAAAGCAGAGCTTAATTTATAAAACACTACTTTCTTTCTGAAATTTCAACAAAGCTGATACTTGACTTGAAAATTAACATCAGCTGCATTTACTCTCCATGTAATTAATTCCCTTCATGCCAAGTGCTACCTTGGGAAAGAGAACAAGTCATAAACGTATTCATGTGTCATTAAAAAAGGCAGACAAAGTAAATAATTCAAGAGATTTAAAAATAAATTCACACTTTCATAGAAACAGACTTCCAAGCTTCTTTTCATCTCCTCTCTACAGCACCTTACCGTAACAGAACAGTGATACAAATATAAAGGGAGAGAACACAGAGCAGGTCCTGGGCCTGCCTAGCTTGAAAACCAAAGGACTCTGTTTGCAGGGACAGAGCCTTGTGAAACACACACAAAGGCCTCCTGGATTTGCAGACAGGGACAAAGAAACCAAGCCCTTGATAGTCTGGAAAAAAATACAGGCTTTCAAAGCAGACAGGACTCCTTTGAATGGGATGGGGGGGGGAATCTGCAGTGACTCCTGAGAGCTCTGTGAAATGGGATATAGAGCCGAGTTGTTTGGCAGGGAACCACATCAGCTTTGCTGTTGCTTTTGTGATGTAATTTCATTACTATTTCAGTCCTGCCTGGCACTTTCAAGCCCTACGTTTATTGGCAGCATCCTTACTAGAATCGGATAGTACCGTGGGTGCAAGACACTCCCAGCATCAGCGAGGAGGCTGGATGCAGCTGCTCCTCCCAGGGTTCTGCGTCTCAAGGAGGCCAGGAGAGGGACCCCACTGCTCTGGACCTCTGCTCCCTTAACACAGAAATAGGGGGTCACATCCCACGCACATCCTATAAAATACTAATTAATCTCTCCTGCCGATGAGGCAAAGGTGACCGTGGCTGCAGGCAAGCACACGGCCACGGCGCTGACATGCCTCTGCACCAGTGCCACGTCCCGCGCGCACTGCGTGTTAGCTGGTGTTGGACTGCTGTGCCCAGGGCAGCGCCAGGCAGGATGGGCCAGTGCCAAGGATGATACGTACCCCGTCTCCATCAGGCCAGATGTAAACACAAGTGTCTGGTTGGTGTGGCCATTAAAGCCTCCCCCAGCCATGGACCCGTGGGCTATCGCGACTGAGGCCCTGACCATGGGGCTGCCTGGGGCCTGGATGCTGGCTGAGCTCATCACGGTCCAGTGCCCAGGACACTGCTCAGGGACTTGTCCCAGATAGAACTGGCCCTTCAGCAATTAAAAGGTGTTTCAGGAATGATGGGCTTGGAGATAATCCCTCTATGTCCCTAAAAAGAAGGAGGAAGAGTCTTTCCTGACTCCCCTATGCCCAGGATATTCTGAACCGAGGCACTAATGCTACATAGGATTGCTGCTCCTTCCTCCTACCAGCATGTGCCTGACTTTTCTACACAGAATTAGGAAAAATATCTCCTAATACCAGGTAATAATGATCCATCACTTTTAGTATCTTCAAAATATCTAGAAAATTATTTGCTAGAGTATTTGAAAATTACTCTTTTCTATTGGCCAACTAAATAATGCCTTTGATACTAAACAGCTTTCCTGGGCATTGCAGGTAGTTCCGCTCAGTAATTAGCCTTTGGGGTAGCAGTCACATAATTAAGCATTCCTCTGCAGCTCTCTCAGTCTGTCCCTGGTTCAGTGCTCACAGACTGAGGCAGGGAGCTGTGCAGAGGCAGTCTGAGACTTTTCCCAGTAAAGAACCAGCTCTTAAACAGGCAGAAATTATGTGGTATTTTGCCTTTGTCTTTCCCAGTGCCTGATCCCTCATTTCCTCCCTTGCCATCTGCCAAGCCACACTGTGCTGGCAGGTCAAATGTAGTTTATTTTTGAGAAATTCTTTCTTTTTCATAGGAGCAGCAACAAGAGCGGGAAGTTCTTTGGCCTCTAAGCCACAGTTGTCTGCAGTGCTTTCTTGATGAAGTCAAGAGGCATCCTGTCAAGTGAACTTAAATACACCTACATCATACAACAAAAAGAGTGAAGCCATCTTCCAGACAAGAGCAGGAAGCATCAGTTCCTGGCAGGTCCAACCAGAGCAATGACAGCATAATGTTCTTTAATGCTGTTCCTGTGCCCAAAACAGCAGCCCACTCTGACTGAGTCAGATACTTCCACGGCACAAAGGAGCCACATGGATGTTACTAAATGCCACCCAACGACTTTGTGCTGAGTCTCCTACTTGGGCAAGATGCTCACAACTCCACATCAACTACAGGAGCGTGTGGCTTCCTGAAAAGGCTGAGTTTCATCCCTCACTATAACAAAGAGCTCCTGTTATCTCTTAGTTGAGCACAGAGCATATATCTGTATTGAACAGCACTTGGCACAAATGCAACACCAGTCGAACCTGCCCATAGGCTGCCTGCTTTCCCAGACTCTTCCAAAAAATGCTTCCAGTGTGTGCTGGCAAGAGGCAGGGTCCCAGCAGGCCTGCAGCCTCAAATACTCAGACTTTGTGATGTAGGTTTGGTAGAGCAGCCAGCCAGCATTCAGACTGGCCCTCAAAGGGATCCTCCCAGCGTCTCCTGCTGGGACTGAGTGGGACATCAGTGTTCTGTGGGCCCATGAAAACTGGCTCACTGCTGGCTGTGATGGAGAGGAAAAAACTGGTTCAGTTCCCCAAAAAGTGTTTCTCCTTGCAGGGTTCTTGGGGGAAGGAGACAAGGAGAGAAGGCAACAATGGGTGTGAGCTATTGCTACACCTCCTGGGGCGTGCTGTAGGAGAAGGAGAGCTTAGACCATACTCCTGTGTGGCCTGATTCTGGACATGCCCCAGGAGTTGACTGAGCAAAGATTGAAGTGGGATCGGGAAGGCTGTGCTGGGGATCTAGCTCGGAGGCGAGATGGATGCAGTTCTGAAGTCTGGTGCAGAGCGTGTTGGTCATCTGCTGGGGGTGAGGGAGTAGGAGCCCCATCTCAGCACAGCTTCTGTCAGAGCTGGTCTCAGTAGCTGCCACTCCTCTGCTTGGCAGGAGGGGGAAGAGCTTCTCTTTGATAAAATTTCATTTGTTCTCCTTTGCAATCTCAGCAGCAGGGAGGAAGCAGATAATGTGCAATTTGTTTTAACTCGGCTTTATCTTGTCAGTCCTCACTGTAATACTGCAGCAAGCATCATTCTGAGGAATAAAGATGCGACGGTGCTGGGTGAGATTCTGCAAACCCTCCTGATTGCATCACAAGTCATCACTATAAATATTTGAAGCAGAGAAAACCCCTTGTTCTATCTAAACATGTTCATGTAACAAAATGTGCAATTGAGAGTGAGTGAGAGATGGCTCTAACAGGACACAGATGCTAGAAAGCAAAGCATTTAAGCTGCTTACCTTTCAACCTAAATAACATCCATTAAACAGAGCATCGTGGGACTCACACTGTGAAGAGAAAAATACAAAGGGCTCAGTGTGCAGGAGTCTCAGAAGCACAGACAGTATGTCATGAAGGAAGCATTGTGTTCCTAATCACTACAGAGAAATTAAAGCACTTTCTACAGCTCCTTTTGGGGCTGAGAAACACTGCAAAAACAGGACACCAAAGCCTAGAGTTTCTGGGTGCATCTGCACTGAGTGGAGGAGTGGAAGAGGGCACTGGCAGCATTTACAGAGCAGCTCGTTTACACCATGCTCGTTACTGCAGGTTTGTCATTGCACCAAGACTCTTCTCAGGGTGGAGGAAGCAGAGAGAACAGGGCTGTCTGGCAGTCTTTGTCCTCTCAGCTCTTGGGAAGGACCCTGGGCTCCTGCTCCTCTCTGGAATAAAAGTCAAATTCTGGGGGAAGACAACGCCTGCAGCCAGCACGGGCACTGAGCAGCTGAGGGCTCTTGCCAAGGCTGCCGGGGTGATTTGCATGGCCAGCGGGCTGCCCTCCCAAAGCCAGCGCCTGTGCTCGCAAGCCCTATTTCTCCCCTTGTCTATAGGAAGCAATCCTGATTCATTCTCTCTGCTTGTATTGATCCTCTTTTCTTTATTTTTACAAGAAATGAATTGTGAGGAGCTTTTTCTCTGTTTAAACTTGAGGAGATATTGTTCAAGGACTTGCTGTGATGTTTCTCTATCTGACAGCTTTATTGGGTAATAGCCACTGATGGTATATGTGTGCACAGACAGTCAGACCTTTTATACCATGTGTGTTCCCATAAAAATGATTGGTTTTAAGGTGCTATTCCAACATTGTTGGGGCTGTTCCACAGGACCAAGCAGCCTGAAAGGCAGATGTGAACTGAAGTCAGAGTAGTAGGCGTGCGTTGCTTCTCCCTGTCCTCCACGCCCCAGCAGGGACAAGCCAGGCTGCTAACTACTGCAAAGACAGACAGTGCAGGAGGGGAAACGTGGCTTTGTTGAAGTTCAGTCAGCAAATAATATTCAGGCATCCCAGCTCCCTCACAGCATGGCCATATTGTAGTCCCTTGACATCCTGAACCAAGCTGGAGGTGATGTTTGAGCCTGACAAGCCAAACATGGCTCTTCTGTCACCTGAGGCACACTCTGCCCGTGACAGTGTCCCTGGCACAACCTGCAGAAGTGCCCAGGCAGACTGTTCTTCAGCAGCTCACCGCTGCCCAGAGCCTTGGGAAGCCCATCTCTTCTGGTTTCCCCAGAAGAGTGTTTGAGTAGCCCATGCTCAGCTAGAGTGAGAGCAGCTATTTAAGCAGACAGCTAGCCCTGCCTTTGGTGTGGTGTGGCTGGACAGTCACTGAGGGCTCCCGTATTTATTAGCATGGTTTTAAAGGCTATCCACTGTGCTCAGCATGTTGGAGGGGTTTCAATCCTACTGTTCCTGAAGCAAAAGTCAGTCCCCCTTAAAAAGCAAGACTGAAGGTATAATTGATGCTACTAGCATTCCTGTTACTCTCATTCCGAAAAAGAAACTGTGCTTTTGTTAGTTTATTAGCCAGTGCCATTAACTGTCATTAGTTAATTACCACACATTAATTGTAACTGTATTTCAAATTATTTGTAGTTTTGATTGTTTAGTTTTTTGTCAGCAGTTTCAGAACCCCATCCATCCAGAAGTGAAGAAGTTTAAATGTTATGCTGGGGATGGCTGGCTCACTTTGGCATGGTGAGTGAAGGTGATGAGAAAGAGTCACTGATTATTTCAAAAATGAAGAACAGATGTTCCACATATTAAGGAGCTATTATGCTAACTGTCATTCCAGTGACTTGTGGGAGTGGCACACTCATTTGACTAAGATTAGCTGTTCCAGCAAGGTCATTTATGCTTTAATGTAATTAGTTATGCCAGTATTGATAAAGAAGAATAAAAATTCAACCTGGCAATGAAACATCATTGCCTCATCACAAGACTAAATCCTGGAGTTCAAGCTTCTTCAAAAATCCCAGTAGAGTCCAGTTCATACATAACACAAGATTTTGTTCCTTCCTTTTCTGTGCTTCAGGACTACAGGGGATGAGTCTGTTGAATCCAAGATCCCAATAAGAAACCAGAGAGTTTTAGAAAAAATGTCAGCCTGCCACCCTCCTGGGAAGCAGCAGAATGGCTACAGAGCCCAAGAGATCCTTACCCAGAACAACATCTAGGAGAAACAGCTCTGTGCACTTAGTGACTGAAATCATATTGACTACAATTACCCCTCCTGTAACGTGGTTAACTTCTCCTTGGGCTGCACCAGGCAGGACTTTGGTCCAGTAACTGGAAAATAAAATCTCATCAGATTCAGCACTGGTTTTCTGGGCTTGACCTGATACAGCTGTCATGACAAAGGGTCTGGTGTTTCTGCTGACATGTTTTTTATGTGCATACTATAATTATTAAGGTTGAACCAGAAGCCTTGGTGATGGAAGGAGTGTCTGTAAGCCATGCCAGCTGCCTGTGCTCCAGAGGCGCGTCGTTGTTGATGTCACCGGGTCACCCTAGGAAATACTGATGCAGAGTGTTGACACCTGCAGCTGGTGTAGCCAGCCTGTTCCCAAGCACTGCCTGCCCCACAGCGTGCCCTGGCAGCCCTGCTGCTCTCGGCTGCTTGGCCTCTGCCTGGCAGTAGCACCTTGGGCAGCAGAGAGCCAGGAAGCTTCAGCCTACCTGGCCTGCATGGAGACGGCAGTCACCCTGGAAAGGTTTTCCTTCCTAAAAATGGGCAAGTTGAAAGCCGTGGGCTTTCTGACTGCAGTGGGGAGAGTCAGTCTTGTAACCCAGGGGGCAAGGGGCCGGCAGAGCCTCCCTGGGGGTGAGGCAGCCCAACCCCACAGGCAGGACCCATGGGAAGCTGCTGCTGGAGCTGAACGGAGCCACCAGGAAGGCATGCAGCTGCCCAGGAGTGTGTTCCATGTCTCCCAGCTCCTCCAGCCATCATCCAGGAGCTGCCACTGGCCACTGCCCCCAGCCCCAGGTCCCGCACTAGGGCAGCAGGCGATGCCAGGCCCTCCCCCACCTGAGGGGCTGCTGCCAGCCATCCCAGCCCACACCACAAACTCACGGGCAGAAAACTGGCTGCCTGCCCCTTCTCTCCCCTGCTCCAGAAGTGCAACGTAACAACGACAAGAAGAAACGAGGCCTGTGAGTGCATGCAAACAGCTTGTGAAATCCGCAGGAAACCCGTTTAAAAACCTCCCGACGTACTCAAACAGCCTGGCAGCAAGTTTTCAAACAAACAGCTGTTTCAAGAAACCCGGCTCCCATCGCACCCTCTCCCCTGCTCTCCGCAAGGCGTGTCAAATCTCCATCAAATCCTTACCACCTGTTTCCACTTCGCAGGCGACCAATCCTTGTTCATCAAAGTAACAAAGCTGTTTTCAATTTGAAAGCACCAAATCAAAGTTTAATTATTTTGTCCTTCAGAGCTTTATGCTATCTTTTAGGAAGGCTTTTTTCAGATATGGAGAACTATCATTGGCTGGCTTAAAAAGGGAGTAATTGAGTGACAGCTGAAAAAACACTTCTAAGGACAATAGTATTTGTCAGTCTGGTATTTTTCACTCTGAAGACAAAACGCATTTTATCAACACCCTGAAATTATTTTGTCAACAAAATTCATTTTGTAGCATTACCTTCATCTGTCAAACTGTCAGAACGTTCTCTGGAGTGTTTTAAAAAACATTTTGCTAACACAATTAATTTCTACAAAATTAAGTTTGGCCTTTGAATGGTGTGTGGGGAAGGGTGCTGCCATACAGGCACGGGAAGGTGTGAACAGCAGCACTGTCGGCTCACACGCAGCCAGAAGAGAGTCCGCGCGTGCAAAACACGTGCCAGGAAAAGACTGCACAGGCCTGACACAAGTGGGAGAGGTGTGACACATAGACAAGAATCCTCTTTGTCTACGGATCATAAATCATGATTTTACAAGTCATTTGATCTCACTGGAAACATTACAAGGCGCTTTATGTAGAATACTGCACAGCAATTAGAGAAACACACGTGTGCATACACAGAGAAAAGCATTATCACCCTGAAGCGAGTCAAATCTACAAGAAGGTTCTGTGATTCCATGACACTGGTGGCACAGAGGATGTCCTGGTACCCCACACAACAGAAATACATGTGGCTGATGGAGAAGAACCTTTCATACACTTGGTGCACTACTGCCCATAGCAAACACATCTCTGGGTCTCTCTCAAATAGGGGACTTTCAATGGGAATTTTCCAAATGCCTCCCTGTGACTCAAACACCAAATTCTCAATTATTTTCTGCTTTCTCCTCTCAGAATCTCTTGACTGCCTTTCTACTTGAATTTAGATTTCTAGTGCATATCTAAGTGGACAATTTTCCTTGTGATCATTTTGTTTTTTGAGAAAATGATCCAGAAAGAGGTCAGCTAACTTTCCCAAGGCCGTGCATTCAGTCAGCATGAGGTAACAGAGTAAAACCAAAGCTCCCTGCCTTGCAGCACATCCCCCTAGGCAGCAATACCAGGGAAAGTTACTCATGCATTGCCAGAATTACACATGCATGTGCCTAGATGAATAATGAATAAGCCCAGATGTTCTCAAACACAATTATGTCTGCATGTGTAGGGACAGAAAGCATCCTCTTCTCCATGGATCACACGTGTTGCATTTTGAAACACTGAAAAGGTTAGAGGAAAACGTATTTTTGAAGCTTTTGGAATTCATTTATGGGCAACTGAAATACATTTCCCAAGAGCTGTATGACTTTGAGATGTTCTCTGACATCAGCTGGTAGAAAAGGCTGGGATGGTGCTTGGGTCTCCCCAGATTTTGAGCCCTTCAGGCACACAAACCCCCAGATGCTCACTCAGCAGTCAGGCATGCAAATCTATACTCTATGCTAAGAAATGCTGGTAACTGTTATTCCTGAAATCAAAACATTCCTTCAGAAGTCTCTCTTTAATCTTGTTTCTACATCTTTTACCAGTTCCTATCATAGCTTCAGTCTCAGAAAGCAAATTTGGGGTGTAACTTTCTGCCTCATACCTTGGTTTCATTTTTCTAGTCTTCTGCAATGCACTTTCTGATCTCATGGACACAGATTCAGGCTGAAGCAAGGAGAAGCTGCTCAGGCTCAGTACAGAAAAGCCAGAGCAGCTGCACAGGTTTCAAGGAAACACAACTTCCTCCCAGGTGCTGCAGTGGCTGTGCAGTTCCTTCTTCATGGCTTGCTATGGCCATGGTGTTGGGTTTACATAGCAAGGTTTTGGTAGCAAGGGGACCGTGGGGGTGGCCTCAGTGAGAAGAAACCAGGAGCTGCCCCTGTGTCAGTCAGAGCCACTTGCAGCTGGCTCCAAGACAACCTGCTTCTGCCCAAAGCTGAGCCCACCAGCACCAGCCGTGCCTCGGTGAGAACACATCCAGGGAAAGGGAAAAAAACACTGCACAAAAGCCAGGGAGAGAGGGGAGCAGATACGTGAGAGGAGCAGCTCTGCAGGCACAAAGGCCAGATGAGAAGGAGGGAGAGGAGGTGCTCCAGGCGCCGGACCAGAGATTCTTCTGCAACCCATGGAGAAGCCCATGGTGAGGTCAGCTGTCCTCCTGCAGCCATGGAGAGGTCCACGGTGGAGCAGATTTTCCCCTGTGGCCCGTGGAGGAACCCATGATGTATCAGGTGGAGGTGTCTGAAGGAAGCTGTGCTCCCCATAGAGAGTCCCCACTGGCTCGGGCTCCTGGCAGGACCCACGCTGGAGCAGTCTGCTCCTGAAGGACTGTGCCGCACGGGAGGGACCCTGTGCTGGAGCAGACAAGAGCATGAGGGGGAAGGAACAGCAAAACAAAGCCTAATGAACCGACCTCAAGCCCCATTCCCCAACCTCTGCACTGCTCAGCAGGAGGAGAGAGAGGAGTTGGGAGTGAAGGAGTGAGGTTGAGCCTGGGAAGACAGGAGGGCCAGGGAAAGGTGCTCTTACTGTTGTATTTCTTTCTCACTATCCTATTCTGGTTTTATTTTCCAATAAATTAAATTAATCTTCCCCAAACTGAGTCCTTTTTGCCTGTGATGGTAAATGGTGAGAGATCTTCCTGTCCTTACCTTCACACAGGAGCTCTTTCATCTTATTTTCTCCCCTGTCTTGCTGAGAGGGGGCAGTGAGAGAATGGCTGGGTGGGTGCTGGGCAGTCAGCTGGGGTTAACCCACCACAACTGTTAAAGGCTGAGCTGGAAAACTTCAACCTCAACCCAGTGGATGGCACAGCTGGTTCTCTCTTATCTCTGTGCTGCCTGCTCCATGTCCCCCAGACCTTCAGTGCCCATTCACTGTCACAGAGTTAAAACATGGCACATCCCTGCCCAAGTTTGGCAACCACTGCCACTTGGCCCCTTTCCCACTGCCGTCTTCTCACCAGCTCCCCATGTGTTTGCAGCCACAGTCACACAGCTTAAAGGTTTTTACAGTCACAGTCACACAGCTTAAATAGACATGCTCCCTCTGAGCCCCTTTCTGACACCGAATCATTAATTCATTAATTCATTAATCTGGTTTTCATATTTCTAAATAGAAACAGACATGACTGGTGTGGATGATCAATACTGTGTTCTCTGATTCCTCTCAGTTCCCTTCATTTTAGAATCTACTCTGCTTTTAATCTTAGGTCTTTTTAATAAGAATTGGTTTTGTGAAGTATTTGACACTTCATTATGGCAGCCCCCTACTAATAGATTTAATAATTCATATCTGCATTGGTCACTTTTAACTGATATTACACATTCCAGGGCTGCCTCATGACTCAGTGCTCTTGTGAGCCAGGAACAGTGTTGGCCTTCCCCAGTGATCTCCATTGCATCACCCACACTCGGGGACCGCATCTGTCAAGACTTCAAATACAGCCTGGAAAAAGAGCAGAATCTCCTTCCACTGCTCTGGAGAGCACCAGTAAACAGACTGTGGGTGAGGAGTGAAATCCAACAGACTGCTAGAGCCAGACCTAACAGACCTACCGACACAGCCAAGCCATAAAGCACAGAGACAGTTGGGCACACAGTGCTGCTCTGTGCCAGAGCAGCCTGGCTATGATGCACCTACAGAGCCCTTCGAAGTGCCCAGCATGGCACCACAGGGCCTTCTGCTGACAAAACAGAGGTAATCCTGATAGGAGCTCCTCACAGCAGGGGAAGAGGCAAATGCAAGTCCCAGGCTCAGAACAGACTGAACAGGTTGTATTTCTGGCTGAGTTCGTAATCGTTAGCAGCATCTTTATTGGGTCATTACTATTATTTAAATCATACAACATTCTCTGCAAGTCCGATGGTGTTCACAGCATCACTGTTGGTGTGGGGTGACTTTACTGACACCTGAAACAGGAAGAAGCAGCTACATGCAGCTAGGAGACCGGGGAGGCACTGCAAAGGGACCTTCTATCCATCAACACTGCAGCAGAGCTTCAGACAGAATGTAAAGCATTGCCCTGGCACCCAGCCTGGACACCACACCTCACAGCCTGCCTGGTCTAGGAAGTGGACCAAGAAGCCCTCAGGGCTGGGACTGGTCAGCATTTTGCAAATCGATGGTCACGGCCAAAAATGAGAGACTGGGTGTTGTTTGTGTGTCAGGAATGGCACTTCCACTATGACAAACTGCACGTTGTTCTTCAGCACCCTTCCATAGTGCCTGCAGCCTGGGAAAGTAAAGTGGCCCAAAGGCCACTGAGGAACAAGAGGGAGAGCTCTGAGGCTGCCAAGCACCCCATCCACTTGACAAAGAGACTCCTGATGCCACGAGGAGGATTCAATGGAATCAGGCACCAAGCACACCACAGCACAGATACAGAGGAAGAGCAACAGCACTAAGAGCCAAAGGCAAAAACTACAGGCCACAGGACTCAGCACATCTGTGGGGTGACTCACTCCACTGCCTCTGGGGGCTTCCCCAGTGACTGTTCTGGCCACGCTGCACACACACATCAACAGCACAAGAAGTCACCAGCATCCAGAGTTCTTTCTCTCCTGATCTGTTTATTAATTTTGCAAGCCCCACTGGACCAGTGAGACGAGAGCAGTCTGGGAGTCAAGCCCAAAGGAGGGACCAAACCTCAGAGGTCAAAAGTATGGACTGTGCTGTGTGTCAGGAGATGTGCTCAGTGATGCTGACTTGCTCTGGTGCTGAGTGGTTAAGCCAACAGATGCCATCAAAGAGAAAAGGGGCATAAAACCAATAGAGAGCCCAAAGGCCAGTCTCTGCTGTCTCTGGGCATACAGATACTGTGACCTTTAAGCACCTCTCCACTCCAAAACTGTTGGTCACAGAGGGCATACTGGGAGATGAGTGCAGAGACACTCCTTTTGGAGCAGGAAAAGCAGGCGCCAAGCTCTCAGAAATGAAGTGTCAATCTGCACTCTTCCTTTACTGTGAAGGTTGATCTGGTCCAGCACCACTTCCACTACTGCCATGCAAGGGCCAGATGTGCACACAGTTCATCACAGGCACCACTATGCAAAGGGCTTAGCTCTGTTACCTGGGCTGTGACATACTCTCCACACTCACCCCGAGGTAGCCCAGGTCTGCTAGCCCAGCAGTGTAACGTGCTTGCCCTGGCCAGAACTGCCACGCTGAAGCCTGCTTGCCACAGGCACCTGCAGTGTGCTGTATAATTAGCCTGTGATGTGGAGTCTGACGAAGGCTCCTACATGCCAGGCATGGCAGGGTGGAGGGGGTTCAGAGACCAGAACAGAGTCACTTGAATGAATAAAAGCAGCAGGAAACAGCGAGATGACACGCTGGAATGAGGTTCACAGGCCCTGTCTTTGAGGTGAAACCCCATGCTTTTATAAGGGAGGCATCTTTTCCTGGCAGGCAGCCTAACTCTTGCACAGATACTCAGCACAACAGCTCCCAGCTCTACCCCTTGTAACTGTAGAGAGCTGTTTTACCCCTGAACTCTGATTTCTCTTGAAACCTACTGTCCTTTCTGTCAGCATCATATGCCTCGGGGCAGGGCTTCTAGGAGAAAATAGTTTGTGTTATTTAAAACATTCCAGTTCACAAAATTGACTTCAAACAGCCCAAACAAAAAAGGCAGATGACATATTTGCTGTAAATTCCAAAGAGAGAAAACCACATCTCTTGCTTTTATGGTAACAGAAAATCCTGAAAGAGACATTAACCACTCCTTTAATCATGATTACAGAAGATGTTGTTCTCTTTTCCTGAAATGAATGAACACATTGGTAGTTGGCCCTCAAACCCTCCTTAGCTGAATTACAATTGCTCTGTTCCGGATTTCAAACCAGCCCGAACAAAGTCAGTGTTTCCTTTTGTTGTTGCTATAGTAAAAGCCTAATGCCCAGGGCTGCTCCTCTTGGCACAGGAATTTTCTCTGTGTGAAAGGTTAGAAACCAGCCCAGGTTCAGCTCACCCAAAGAGAAAGCTGCAAATGATGAGCTGGACAGCCCTACCCTGGCCTCTCACTCTGATCTGAGGGGACATAACACAGCAGTTTTTACCCCTTCTTAACTATGCTGTCCCAGAGGTGTTACCACCATCATTGATGGGCTCAGCTTTGGACAGCAGCGGGTCCACCTTGGAGCTGGCTGGAGCTGTCTCTCTCCAGCACGGGGACAGCCTCTGGCACCTTACAGAAGCCACCCTCACAGCCACCCTGCCACCAAAACCTTGCCAAGTAAACCCAATACTGATGCCAACCAAGCAACGCAGCCCAAGCCATCTTCTGCTCCTCTGCTCCTTCTGACCCTTGCCTCCTGCACAGCAGATCATGGAGGGGAATATGGGACCCACCAGGTAAGTGAAGGCGCTGAGAGGTGGATCACACAGGGTGCGTGCCTTTCACTGATACACACACCTCTGGCACTAGCTCCCTTGTCATCTAACCCCAGCAAGTATTTATTAATGAAACTCTCCTGACTGTTGATTCATTTGATTGTTAAAGCTTGTGGAACTCGTACTGTTATTATTCATTGTTATTAATGTTCACAGCTCAGCCTCTCTCTTTCCAATATGCTCCACAGAGGAAATCGAAGGCTGAAGCCAAACGTTACAGTAAATGAATGATGGAGCCGCTTGAGGATAGGAGTAAGCCTGCTGCTCTGGGACTGTGCAGGTTATTGGGAGGAAGTTAATCTTCACACACAAGGACTGCAAAATGAGAGGCTGTTTCAGGTGGGTTCTCTGGTCTGTGCACTGCTTCCTCAGTGACCTCATCAGTGAGCATCACCCTCACAAAGCCATCTCCACACAGGACCAGTGTCCCAGGCCAGGTTTCGATCTATGTGCAGAAATGGGTCTGAGCTCAGCAGGAGCATGGCCCCTGCTAGATGGGTTCAACACAAAGACTGGGAGAGATGCTACAGGCAACTTGGCACAGCCTCGCAGAAAACACCTGTGACTGCATATTCTGAAGAAGAAAAGCAGAGCTGGCTATCCTCAGAAAGTTTTCTCCACTCCTCTGCACCTGCTCATTCCTCATAAAAGGTCCAAGACAATATTAGCAGGACAAAGCAGCTGGCAGACTGAAGCTCAGGAGTGCAACACCTGAATGTGCCATGTAGAGGGGGAACAGCACGCTGCTTGATTCAGCACTTACTATCCCACTCTTCCCCTACCTTTCCACAGCCTCTTTGCTAGACGATGTTTGCCAATTCTTGCACCATGTATAAACTCCCCAGGGCAGTATAGTAGTGCTCCTACCTGTCTGGTAGCTGAGAGTCTTCTGAATCCTCAGTAACGTTCTCAGGCCAGCCTTCCAGAACAATATATTTGTTCACGTTGTATCTTCGGAGTCTACAGAGCTGTCACATACCATATTCAACCTATTATTCATCTCAAACAGAGAATTCTGCAAAGCAAGAGGAAATAAAAGAGAGCTTAATACAGCTTTACTAAAATGGAATTTGCCAAAGACTCATAGAAAAATGGATTTAATTAGGGCTGCTAATGGGGAACAGTTTGTTCCTGTGATTTAAAGCAGAAGTTAGATAGTGTCTATAATTTCAACATTTTAAATTATATATAGGGGGTTATTTCTCATTTCTACCTTAATTATAAAAATCCATCTTTATGAATCACAATTTTGAGGCAAATAAAGCAAAGGCAGCAAAAGTGATGTTTTATTTAATAAAACTGGTAAGAACTCACAAAAGAAGCAAAAGACACTTCAGTAGAGATAAACCTGGCTTGGGGCAGCACACGGTGGCTGCAGGCAGTCCTTCCTCTGTACACTGCTTAAGGACAGCACAACAGGGTTAATTTTTTTACTTGGGAAAAGGTGTGTGATGGAAGGTGTGTTCTGGTATAAAAAAATGAAACTAGCTGTGGGGTTTATGCAATAATGGGAATGTCCTCCATTCAATTCTGCAGCTGAGCAAGTCCATTAGAGTTGCAGGCATTAATTGGCCTAACGAGCTCCAGCTAGTGATCCTATATTCCAGAAGTCTCTGCTACCCCTTCTTACATTGATTACCATCAGAATCTCTGAGCTGCCTGGAAATTGCTTCTCCAGATAAAAGGGCCAGTAGATCTTGTTAGAACCCCTCCTCCCCAGCCGCCTCTGCAGCCTTTGATTTGACTTAAAGCTACCAAACTGTCGCTTGTGTGAAGTTCCTCCCCTTAGCTGGCTCTGACCAGATGACCTAAGCAAATGAGTCTCAGCACTGCAAAGCACTGATTAATTTAATAACGAACAGCCCAGACAACTGACTAGCAAGCTCGGCCCAGCTGCTGTCAGTGCTGCAGGTTCTGCGCCCGCCGTAATGCATTTTAATACTGCACCTCGGATCAGAACGGAATCAATGAGTGAAGTTCAAATGTGGCACATTTCCTATTTCCCTGACAGCTTATTTCATGGATCACAGGGACCAAAGTACAGCTGCTTATTCAACAGAGGAAAGAATGAATCAATTTTCATTCTTTAATACACTGTGTGACCTATTCTCTGATGCTCTATCCTTTACAATGGCTCTAGTCTTTTCAAGGCCTTCAATTTTGTCAGATAGAGAAAATTTAAAATAATGACAAAACGCCCTGCCCTAGGTCTGCTTCCAACTGACTAACTGCTCTGCTGGTAATAAGTCCAAATGAAAGATATTATGTCACTCAAGTTGAATTAAACAGACAAACTATAATCCTATATCATTAAAAATGAACCAATCTCCTGGAAGATTTCTGCGATTTCACTCCAAGCTCTCCACGAAAGGTGCTGGATGCCACTGAGATTTCCATCCTCAGCTGATTCAGTTTCTTCCCCTACTTCAAAACCCAAAGGAGTAACAGGACAGAACAGCATCCAGGGCAGCAGCAGCTGGCTGAAGGAGCGGGCACTTTGCTGGGGCAATCCTGCGCCCGCCTGCCCCCTCCCTGCCTGCACAGAGGGCTGGGGCTGCGTGCTGTGGCTCAGGACCTGGCACAGGAGCTGCGGGCAAGCGGGGAAGCCAGGCACAGAAAGAACCTGAACCAGGAGAGAGACCAAAGCACTGCTGCTCTGCTCGCCCCGACAGACTCTCCAAAGCTAGCAGATAATGTCAGCAGTTCTTTAGGCACTGCTAATTTGGGCAGAATTAATACACTGAGATGCATCATTTTGCAATTTCAGTGTGAAGATTATTTTTTTCATTTAGAAATATCCCTGGGTATCGTGGTTTTAATTACCCTCTGTATGCCTTCTGTTTGTCTTGCCTTATTATTTATCCCCAGTTCACAAGTGATATTCATATTGTTCTTGTCATTGATAGCTTGGTTCCAGCCTGGGCTTTCATACCACAATGATTTTTCGAAGAAGGAAGGGCAGACTCTGAGGAGGAGAACAGAGCACAAGGCTGAGTGGTAAATCCCCCCTGGGCACTGTGCTCTGGAAGTGCTGGCACCCCAGAGCAGAGGCAGCAGGGCTCGCTGCAGCCGTGCCGAGAGCAGCGTGTGTGAGCCTGACAACAAGACAGACCTGATGTGCCAGCAAACTTAGGAACTAGACAACACTGTGTGAATGGAAAGCTTGGAAAGGAAACACTTGGAGACCTCCACAGGCAAACTGGATTTCTGTGTCTCCTGTCTCAAACTCTCGTCCTCCTGCCTCATTGTACTTTATGACTGGGATGAAGGTGAGACCCCATGAGGCTTGCCTGGCCTTCAGGCATGAAGGTAATAAATCAGGACTTATCAGAATATTATCTAGATGAAATGGACATGTCACAGCCAGCTTTATTTGCTTTTCTCTATATATATCCAGTACTTTGATTCTAGGGCACTCAAAGCATGTGGATTTAACAAATATCGGTATTTCAGGGCACATGGGCAGACAAATTGCTTTTTCCAGTTCATAAGATGAATCTGGGCAGAGCACGGGTCACTAAACAGTTGCAACAAATGTTCTAGCCCAGACCTGTGTTTAAGCAGGCTGTGAGCTGTAGTAGAGGTTGCTGGCTTGATTTGTTTTCCCCTGATAGATTAATTTTCCTTTTTTATTTCTCTGCCTTACATGAAGGCAGTCCAGAGGCACATTGCAGCCCCAAATACCCCATCAGCAGTGGCTGTTCCCTTGCTGCTCTGGTCTAGAAGCAAACAGGACACTCATCTTGTGGGACCTCTACAGTATTTGCCATCCCTCCTTCCCAGAGCTCCTCAGGAGCAGCTGCTCAGATGAAACTCAGAAGGGCTAAGAATGGCAAGGGCCCTGGCTCAGACATGCAGTCCTCCTCCTTCCCTTCTCCCCAGATTATCCAGCTTCAATACAAAGATCTGCTTAGTTGTTCAACAGGGGAGCAGTTCTGAACATTAATCAATTCTCCTTTCTATCCTTAAGCTGCCCTTGAACCCAACAGTCCTGTGGCCTGAGGAGAGAGGAGGTGACACTGCCTTCCCGAGCTCCAGAGGAAGCCAGCTCTGCAGGGGCACAGCACACCTCCCACTTTGCCCTTCACACCCGTGGGACAGAGGTGAACTGCATCTCAGTGAGAGAAGGTCCTTGTCCCAGTGCTCCTCAGTGGTGGGGACACAACAGGAACCTTACAGCTGGCATGAAATGGGTCTCCCCTTCTCACCACAGACACGTTCCATCCACACCAGCCTGCAGAACTGTAGCTACCTTCACCTTTTCTATATGAGAAGATCAACTTTTGTTTCCCAGTTTTACTAGACATACCCCTCTTATCTCACATCCCTCTTCTGAGCAGACCAACTGCCCATGGAGTGGCTACTGCCTGTGCTCAGTTTGCTGGGACTCCAGCCTGGTGCTTTTCTCACCCAGCCACGATCACAGTGCAGCTAAAGAAAATATCTGAACTTCTCATTGATCGGGTTTTGGCAGAGTTCTGGAGGACAGTGATGAGGGATGGAGGCTGAGCAGCCAGCAGCTATTGTACAGTCAGCTGCTGAACAAGTGGATTTTGATGAGGTTACCTGCTTAGCTTTGGGTGCATGAATGAGAGCTGTGCATGCGGCATGGCACACACACTGCCGTCAGGGTTAGTGTTCTGCATCCCTGTCACCCACACCCCGAGCTATCAGAGAGGATGCAAAAACTGCCCAGTATGCTCTGTCAAGGCAACGTTCAGAATGGAGTTCTAACGAGACCTTTTCCCTTCAAACAATGTACAAATTAACAGTCAGCAGCATTTGAAAAATGGCCCGAGTCCCTGTCTGCATGGGAGTTTGTTCCCAGTGCAATGTGCCATATTATGACAACGATATATTCTTCAAGCAAGTGAAAACTAATGAATAACTAACACCCTGACAGTCTGGCTATTACTGAGTGCTTAGGAGTTGGGTAAAACTGACAGTGCAAGATGAATATGGCACTAAGACGAGATGTTACTTTGCATGGCTGGTCAGGGGAATCCAGACTTCATGGACATTACAGATGGGTTAATTCGAAAGGCTGAATTTGATTCTGAGCCATAGTTGCTCTCTGATCAGAGAGGGAAGGCTGAATCATTTGGGCAACTGAGTTGCAGGTGGTAGTCCCCTCTGTGAAGGAAGCATTGGGAGTGTGGTCTTGGGAGCAAAGGATGGGAGTTTGCCTGTTGGCTCTGCCTGCTTTGGGAGGGTCCAGCAAAACTCAGGCAGATGACTCATGTAGAAATGCTGGGGACTGTTCCCATGGGAGGGATCACCAGAGCACACTGGATGTGCACCAGCCCCTGTTTTCACGGCAGGAATCACGAGGTCTCAGTGACATTACCTGGTATCAGGCTGAAAGAGGAAGGGCAGCGTGACCCCAGAATCGAACGTGGCACTTTGCCCAGAACGCTGTGGAGCCGAGAGGTATTCACAGGCTTCAAGAGGCTTGAGGGACACTCCTGGAGCACTGCCCCACCTGCCAGTTCAGTGCCATGGTCAGACACAACCACTGCTCCAGACAGACTGCGAGCAGGTTCTCTGCAAGAAAACAATCATGTCATCCGTGTCCTGCCTGTGTCCTGCCTGCTATAGGCTCTACAGGAGCATCTGCTAAGGGCTGTGGCGAAGGCAGGCCCTGAGCTGGCCAGCCCTGCATGCCACTTGGAGCTTTCTCTCTGTGCTGGTGCTGGAGGTCATTCAATGGCTTCTCACCGGCAGCATCTGCCTGCAGCATTCCCCAGGCACAAGCGGAGGATCACCACTAAGGGGGGATCTCCTGTGTCTCACCTACCTCTGCCCATCCCCAGTGTAAGACCAACTGTAGTGCTGTGGGATCTCCCCTCCGCCTGCAGCACCGTGGGCCCAGGCATGGACTGCAGCAGCAGGCAGGTATCACAGGCTCCTTGAGATGTGATATGGCTGCATCTTCTTTGCACTCTCATTCCCTTCAGTGTAAATGCAATCAAGGGCAGGTCTTCTCTGTCCTCAGAAGATATGGCACAGGTCCCGGTCTGCACCTCTTCCCAGGAGCAGATTTCAGATGATGATGACCTCATCAGGCAGGTGAAATCTTGGTCACAGCGATGTCAGGACAGTCTCGGAGCCTCTTACCCCAGGCACAAACCAGGAGGAGCCAGTTCCTGTAATTACAAAGTTGAGCCATATCAGAGGAAAACTAATCAGCTTGCTGGATGCCAGCAAATTAAATATTAATCTAACTATTGTGAACACAAAAATGTTCATCTTCAGATATTTTCTGGCATGAGTGTCAAAATCAGAGTGGAACTAAGGCTTTATTCGTTTTCCATTATCAACTTAAATAAAAACACTCAGAAAAATGGGCAATGATGTGCAGAAGCCACTCAGCACAGATAATTACAGTGTAAGTTTAGGCAGCTAATCACTCCCAGAATATGCTTCAGATCGAGATAACTCTGACTGGCTTGTTTCCCTGCTTTGTTAAGTCAGACGGACTCTCAGCTTTGCCTGATGGCGATGAGGCTCCCAGAGTCAGCATCTTTAAATAACAATAGGGCTGTCTGGCAGGCTTGGAAGCTCATGCTGCCAGCCAGCAGCAGGATGGATAGAAGGCCTCTACACCAGGAGAGCAAAGCAGCGAGAGGGAGGGACGCAGCAGAAGCAAGGCTGGAGCAAGGAGAGGTGGGGGAACGTCGGGCAGGGAACATGGGGCAGGAGTGGAAGCAGAAGTGCAGATTGCCGTAGGCAAGGACACACCGAGGAACTGAGGGAGAGCTGCAGCTCTGCGATGGGGAGGAAGGGCTGCGGGAGGCACAGCCTTGCAGCCAGCCTCTCCGTGCAGAGCAGCGGCTCCGGCCTCCATGGTGCTCAGGCAGAAGAGCTCCCATAGCTCCCAGCCAGCAGCGGCCTGCATGGCTCTCACACCCCGTCCCGCGCACCGCAGCCTGCGCGTGTGGCCCTCCCATGGGCCCTCCCCATTGCTGTGCACTGACCATCCCAGCCAAGCCCAACGGGCTGAGCAGCCACAGGGCAAGGCAGTCAAGAGGAAATAATACAACTGCAACTGACAGGTTGTTCTTTGGAGTGTGGGCAGCCCTTTCTCTGGCATGCCAAGCCCGACCTTCCCTGTGGGTCCCAGCCCACCGGCTTTACAGCCCAGTTTCAACAAGGGCCAGGCTGTGCTGCAGGAATGGAGAGCTCTGGCTCAGCACGGGATAGCTGCACTGGATGTGGGCTGTGTCCCAGCAGGTGGTGAAAGGGGCATCTACCCCAGACAGACAGCACTCAGGGGCAGCTGGGCAATGTGGCACTCACTGCTGCCTGAGCACTGTGTCTACTGTATGCAGAAAGGAAAAAACGAGCTCTGAGCTCCCTGCTGTAGTTCTAGGGGACCACCTGTATGTTCTCAGTCTCTAATTTACACAGGCTTTTTGCTTACAACTAGGGCAAGAATTATTTTTATGACAGAACTCATGGATATTCTCTCTTCTTAATTATTAACTTTGCTGTAGTAAATAAAGGGTGTTTATGAATTCCATCAATCTCAACAGACCTTTTGCATGTAAAGCACTGAGACTTCTGTAATGAAGAAGCAGGATTCCGTTTTGTTTTATTTACAGGGATGAAATGATAAATACAGTTCCATGGATGCTCTTGTACAGTTTCTTAAATCTAGAAGCCTGCCAGCAATTATGCCTGCCTTACTTGCTGCTTCATTATAGCAGCCTAAAAGATAGGAGTGGACTGGAATAAATCGGGACTTTAAAGAGCTCGTACGCCCTTCAGCAACACACAGGATTTCAGAGATGGCAGATGCTCTGTTAGTTAACACAGTGCTTAGTATTCTGTTTGGAAGCTACGGTGCGTCTCCGTGTCAGGAACTGTGCATCAGCCCAGCTCTCAGCCGCTCTGCTCCCAGTGTGGGTAGGGAGCTGCTTTGGAGGGAAATGCAGGAATTCTTCAGTGTTTGCTTCCTTTAGCACATTCTGTGTCCAGCCTTTCTTTAGTCATGCACAGGGGCCTATATTCCGTGAAATGCTGGGTTGCTCTATTTATTGTCCTTAAGATCCCCATGAGATAGAACGCACAGGGGAAGTGCCAGCCACTGAATTATTCAGTGTAGTCCCCGAGATTGGCCTCACCACTGAAAATGCATCTCCCTAGAGACACACAAACTAAAGCAGTAGCTGTTCGTGGGTGTTACACATCCCAAGGCACCTCTCCCAGACATTTATACATCCTGTTGCTAAACAAGCATTGCTAAGATTTCTCCTTCTGATCTAGGTTGACCCTGACAAACAGTAGTTTCCCTGAAACAAACATACTCTCTTCTGTTTTCTAACTAATCATCAATCTTTTTTCCCCTCTTGATTGAAGAGAGCTATGATCTTTGGGTATGTGCTACTTTGGATCCTAGGGGCTCAGCGCAAACAACTGACAGAGAAGCCAGTAAATTATTCCAGCTGAGCAGCGTAAACAACCAGAGCTTTTGTGGATATAAAATGAAAATGACCACGCTCTCATTCTGCAAGAAACTGTGGTATTAGAAAGCACAGGTTTGACAAGACAAGCTAAAACCTACACTCTTCAGATTCCAGTAGGCCTATGCCATATTAATTATTTATCAAGATGTTTTCTTAAAGTAGTATCTTTGTGCCTTTAATTTTCAATTCCCTTAATGCTATGAGGATCTCTGCTGGCAAGGCATTAATTATTAATAGAGTTAAAACAATATTTGTTTTCCCCAAATACATTTTTGAATGCTGTCCTCATACCAGTTAGGTTTTTCTGAAAGTTTAATGAGGGCCTCTGATTTTCTCCAGCCTCATCGCTGAGGCACAGGCTTGGCTGGGCGTTTGATTTGGCTGTCGGAGCGTGCGTGGCACAGCATCCTCCATGCTGGTCGTCCCACTGGGGCTGGGGGAGTGATCAAGCTAAACAGCTGTGATGAGGGAGGAGAAACAGCAGCACGTCTGTAATTGGAAATTTCAGTTGCTGAGTTCAGAGGTTCTGTTGTTCTTGTGACTGTTTTGCATTTCCTTCTTCCAGCAGCTGTCCCCAGGCTCAGCAGAGAGAGCCTGTGCTGTTCTCAGTTTCAAATACTTTCCTCCTAACAAGGAAAACAACAGTGCAGTGCCTTTAATCTATGAGAAAGCCATTTCAATTCAGCAAAAGGATACTTGAAACATCATGGTTTTAAGAATTTTGTGTAATCTCAGCCACTTCTTTCTCTGCCAGGGAGCATATGAAAAATTAAAGCCCCAAATACTGCTTCTTGCTTTTCTAGGCCCTAATTATAAATACATTTTCACAAGGAGGAGTCAACTTAAGCCTAATATTGTGTGAAATCTTATAATTTCAATACAGTCTTCACTTGATGGGGATTGGTAATTGGAGCTGTGGAATCAATTTTTCCCATACTTGAAACACCCAAATGAGTATGAAATGTGTTGCATTTGTTCCATGCACGTCTACAGTTCTGCACTTTGCTTGGAGTGGAATGATCATTCTGATGTATTTTTTATAACAGAGCAACGTTTCCTCAGACTTTGATGTTCCAGGTATGGAGCTATTATAACCATTTGCCATTTAGATGCATGATCCATGGCTAATCTCCAAAGCTTTGATGCATGCAATAATTATTACTATTGATGTCATTGCACCATATTTAAAATATGAACATCTCTTTCTGAGTCTACAGCCTACAGAAGAGGGAGGCAACCAGCCCACACCAAGGCTGGAAATTTCCCGTTGGCAAGGAGTAGACCTCTGCACCAGAGGAAGATGATATCCTATAACCTTCAGTGAAGCACTGACTCTGATGAACGCAAGGGCTCAGAGAGCAGGAGGGTGATGCAATGTACACTCTGGTCTCTGTGCACAGAGAACAGCTCTAGGAAATTGAGCCCTGGGGTCTTCACATGCCACATTCTGACAACCTGCTCCTGATACTTGACCTCAGACTCAGCCATATGGCACATTTCAGGGAACTCCTGCATCTAGGGCTGAGAGTCATTCTATCTGGGCAGTGCATCACCAGCATTCAGGAGCCCAGGGTTCATTCAAACCGTGGTTTCAGACCTGACTACACAGAACAGCTGCAGGTTCCCCAGAGCTCTCCACTGCCCTGTCACAAAACCTGGGACTGGACAGATTGATAATTAGGGCATTGTCATGAATGTTTTTCACAAGGGCTGCAAGTCAAACAGCATCCATCTCTCCTGGTCTAGTTGCCGTCTCTGAAGTGCCTGTCCTGATAGATGCACAGGAACATGGGCAAGGGGAGAACGTGAAAATCCCCAGAGAAGTTTGTTACTTGTACAAGAATTTGGGGTGTGGATTTAGCCTTGGAAGAGCAAAGTCATGTTTGTAAAGTTTAAAAGGTGCCTTGACCTGGCTTTGATATGCTGCAGTGGAATTGAGGTTTCTCATTAAGTTCACTTCTATTCTCCTGAAAACTTCTTACTCTTTGGCTGCTTCTTCAGCTTTTTGGGGACCAGCAACAGAAGCCAAAATGGTCAATGGCAGCATCTTGTATGGTTGGATTCAATGACCTCAAAGGTCTTTTCCAACCTAGTGATTCTGTGATTCTGTGACCTGGGAACCAGTGGAGAGAAAGAAACAACCACAGGATTTTGACAGAGGAAGGAGACCCTGAAGAATCTCTCTGGTGCAGGAGGCAGAGGGAGAAAGCAGGAGTCCCAGAAGACCATGATGCACTTGTAGCAGAGGAGTTTGGGACAGTTTGTCAGGCCAGTACCACACAGTGCTGAAAGCTGTGTTTCCAGGCATGAGCATCTCCAGGCAGGGAGCAGTCTGAGAGATTCATATTGCAGAACTCATGGAGAAAGGGATGCTTTAATGAACACCTTTACCAGTACCATGATCAGACTGTGCAGGATTAGGGCCTGCAGAGAGACGTGTACTGCTACCCCAGTGGGCATGGGTAGGGTCTGCTGGCAGCCTGGACACCTCCTCTGCACTTGTGGCACAGTAACTAACTGGCCCTTGTGTACCACACACCAAGACCCTGGGGGATGTGCCATGCCTGAGGTTCCACAGAGTGTGGAGCTGTAGGAGAACCCAGCCCCCTAACAAGCACTAACACCTTGTTCAAGTTTCAGCTCAACTACACGATAAGGGAAACTGATGATGCTCACAGTTCCTGGGGTTTAATCTTCTGCAGCAGCCTAAATACACGTTTATCATTAGAATGTATCTAGAGCTCTTTTATTCCTGCAGCCCAAATGCAATGTGAAGCAAACACACTGCAGGAAAACACGGTGGCTCCCAGGGCACCCCCAGGGCACTCCCCCAGCCCGGGGAAGGTGAGTCCCACCCGAGGCAGCCATGCTGCTTGCCCATGGATTAACTCTGATGCAAAGCTGGTTCCACATCACTGTCACAGCCAGGCACAACTTCAGCCAACTCTACACTCCAGGAGCACGCAGCGGTTGTACCAGCCACGAGTCCAGGGCATGGGTGGGTTCATCTTCAGTCAACAGTTCTTCAAGACAGGTTACAAAGTGTTTGGAACCTGCACAGCTTCAATCATCAGGCACTGTTTGCTATGTTAAACCACAACTTGCACCACCAAGCCCACAAAACAGGTGTGATTCCTTGGTTAGTTCTAAGAGCATTGGGAGGTCTGGACCTGGTTCTCCACAGTCCAGCAGCCTAGGTAATGTAACAAAGCTGAAAATGTGCAGATGTGTAGGCCTGTATTAACACTTCCAGCTTGCTAAAATGCACTTTATAGGCCTTGAATTACATCAAAGCAAACTGCAGTAATATATTTAATTAATTGTTCAATTATGCTACTGGCAACCCTTTCTGGAAAGTCAAATTTAACAACTCTGAACATCTAACTGGTAGGAAAAAAGTTATGTTTTGATTTCATGTGGTCAGTGGTTAATAAATTCTCAAAACTTCTGTATCAGGATAATTTTGATGTGCAAAGACTAGCTTTTGTATCAAGAACCACTGTTTGTGTTAATTATCTTAGCACAATGCTCTATCTACAGAAAAACTCACTAGAAAATAACAACACACAGAAAATAGACCAGGGTCTACAGGCTCAGAAGTCACGCGGGTTTGAAGGCACTGGGAAGAGTCTGCTTGGAGCTTACAGGGCAAGACTAGTTTAATTCTGAAAAGTGGATGGCTTAAGGTGTCACACTCAGCCTCTTCCTGAGGACACCAGGAAGCAGCCTGCAGCGCAGTCTGTCTTAAAACAGCCAGTGGACACCAAGCTAAAGTTGTCACCCTGCATCTCCTTCGGAAGGAAGATGTGCAGCCAACGAAACTGTGGCTCCGACAAGCCAAGTGCCAGGGAGCCGGCCTGTGGGGCAGGGCATGCTCCTGTGCCCTGTGCAGTGAGACAACCTTCCTGCACTTCATGGGAGGTGTTAATTACAGGCTGCCTTTGCCTTGCTCAGCCTCCACTGGTTGGTCTGACATGGCATGTCTGAGTAGGAGTCTCACTGATTTTATTACGTACAGCCAGAGTGTTTTACATGGCAGGATCAAGAGACAGCGAGTGATTAGCTGAAAAAGAGAACAAAAGCAGAAGGCCAGTAAGGGCAGATGCAAGGATCAGGAGTGGAGGGCAGATGAGACCATCAGCAGTTAGGTGAAAGGCTCTTTGGAGCCACAAGCCAATTACACATCGCAGAGACATTCAGTGCTCCCTGGCTGGCTGGTCTCATCTTGCCTCCCAGCCTTACTCAGCCATTATGATCAGAGTCATGGCCTTTACTACCTCTGCCCGTAGGAGATGCATGGAGTTGCCCTGCTCATGTGGCCCTGACCCGCTCTGCTGGCTGCAGAACCTCTTCTCCCCAGGTCTCTGGTGACTTAGGCAGCTACCAGTAAGGCAGGAGCTCAGCCCTGCTATGCAAACAGGCTATAGAAATTGCTCCCAAAGACACTGGATGTAGTCAGCTATCTGGAAGGAAATGTGAATCCATGCAGAGAAACGGAAACAGAACTCTATGCAGGTGCTGACAGAGGAAAATTCCTTTGCTGTCCTCCAAAGGGAGAGCTTTGCAGAGTTCCTGGAGACCCCAGTGGACAGCCCGGTGCTCCCAGTATCCATCACCCCCTTCTCACCTGCTTTTAAGATGATCAGTGTACATGCCCTTCCTTTCCTCTTCTTTAATCTACCAAACTCAAAGGACTGTCAGTGTCACGGTTAGTGCAGCTGCTCTGTACTGTCACTTCAACCCAGGGACACACAGCAGGGAGAGACACGTGTCACTCCCGTATGAACACTGTCTCGTGCCCGTGCCTGACAAACTGACAGTACAGAAGACAGAAACAACAAGACCTTGCGTTACAAACCGTTTTATCTCCTTTCCAGTTAATGGGGTTCTGGTGGCAGAAGTAGTGAGCTCTCCCAGCCCAGCCCCTGGGCAGTACTGCTGCTCTCTGAATCCAAGACTCAGCAAAGTGACCACGTTTCACACATGCCCCAGCAAAAGCCCTACTGCTTATCTGACCAGTGTGCAGAGCACACAAGAAGCCAGGGCAAGGAACTAGATTCACAGCAGGTGTAAATTGCACTAGCTTCACTCTTGTCTGGGCAGTGTCTATCTATTCCTATTTTACTTCTGAACCAAATGAGCTGAATGCAGTAGTTTGATCTTTAGCTGGTGACAGGAGACCTAACATGCTTCAGCAGGATGACACAAAATGTTCCTGGATGTCTTTATCACGCACCAGGGCACTCTGTTTGATTTCCCCAGCAGAGAGCCTTCCTAGGTCTACATTTTGAAGGAGAGACCGAGTTAATCTGGGACCGAATCAGGCATTTAATTCTGCAGTACAGCAATACAGTTCAGAAAGCACTACAAAGGAGGTTAAGCAAAGACAGAATCTCTCTGAGAGGGCACTATCGAGCCCCAAGCCTGTCAAGACCAAGCAGTGCCTGTTGAGAACACCCGTGGTCACAGCAGGTCCCCTTCCTCTGGGAACAGCCAGGGACAGAAGCTCTCTGTGGGCCTGAGGCTACTTCCCAGCCTGGCATTTGCATATCAGTGAGATATCTGCCAAAGCTAATCACAGTGTTAAAACCAGATGAATTCAAGCCTTAAATAGAGTAAATTCAGAATGCAGGTAATTAGTAATCAAGTCTGGCCTGTATTCCCTCCCACTCTGGACCTGGCCAAGAGACCCTCAGAGCTGCACGTAAAGACACCTGAGCAAGCCTGCAAAAGAACCTCGGGGGTATTTAAGCATTCACATGGCAGCACAGCACAGCACAGTCCTGCTTTAATGTAGATTACCAGCTGCCCTTCATGATATGGGTTGTTTGAAATAAAACAGAAGTACCAATGGGGGGCACTTTTCATATAAATATGTTGGTGCATCTAAACAGCACCTAATAAAGTTCTCTGGTATACCAGTGGTGACACATTCACCCTGGGTGCATGTGCCTAGGGTGGCATACATTTCCAAACTAACACTTCTGAACCAGCTTTTCATGTTGATTGCTTCAAATCCACCAGCACAAGGTCACACCTGGCCAGCCCCTCATGCCCACCCTGTTCCCAGATGGAGGTGTGGGTGGACAACCAGCTCTGGCTCAGGACACAACTGCTCTGACAGATTATGGTCTGAACTCAGCATCTCTTCTGGACAGGGCTCTAACAAACGCCCATCATCACCAGGAGACTGAGGATTATGGTGACAGGAAAGGAATCACACCATTTACAAAGGAAAAAAAAGAGACTACCAACCTGCTGCAGAGCACTCTTTCCTGTGGCAGACTGCTGTGCTTGCTCAGGAATCACAAAAACAAAGGAAAAATCCCACAAGTTTGGGGTTTTTTTGCTGCTTTCATTTGGAAACTTGTCCCAAAGTTATTTCTCAGTTTGAAAACAAAAGGGCACATGGGACTTTGTCACCTGAACGGTGCTGCCCCGGATCTCATTCTACCCCAAAACAAGTACAGTTGAAACACGTGACATTTAATTTTTAGGCAGCAGTGTCAGCCTTGGTGTTTTAACTCTACTCACCCCTAACCTGCTGCAGGAATCAGAATGAATGAGGTTTGCTCAGTGTCTGTGGCACTCTCTCCCTGATCAGCTGTCCAGGTCTTAGTGGGCAGAGCACATGGTGCCTGCTGTGTGCAAAGGAACAATCCTGGCTGAGAAGGGAGCAGCTGAAATACCCATAATGAAAATTCAGTGTTGAAAATGCTCTGAACTTATTTTCAGTTTTTCAGGCTTATATTGAAGAAACAACAATATTGATAATAATAATACAGGTTCTAAAGTTCAGAATGATGGGACTCTGGAAGGATCCAGGTATCCCACAACTCAAGAACAGAGAGGAGAAAAAAGAATTTCAGCTGTTGCTGCCCTGGTCACTCTGCCAACAAATCAATAGAAGAGCTTCAATATCTACCATGGGACTTTCAAATGCTGCACCATTTCTGCATCCTCAGCAAGCTACTGGGTAGCTTCCTTGTCCTCTGATTTCCATTCCAGAGAAGAAGTTGTTTCTTCTGAACAAGCTGGCCACACACTGGCAGAACAGGCTTTGCACAAGGATAGTGTAACTCCTTACCTCTTGGCAGTCTACAGAGATGGTGGAAAGTCTATGGAGAAGCGACTGTGAGCCCAGATGGCAACAACTAGAGTCAGTGCTTAGCAGAGACATGGGAAAAATGGTGCAGGATGAAATGCCATGCATGCAAGACTGCAGCTACCTTTTCTTACTACCTTAGGTCCCTCATTTTGTCTGCACAATCACTATTACACATGACAGGGACTCCCAGCACAGTTAGATGATGGCAGTCTGTGACCAAACACTGTACATATACACACCATATGAAACTTCTGTTACCACAGAGGTTTATATTCCACTGGATATCTTTCTTCTGAATATGGGAACAGAAAGCAACCAACACCTGTATAGCAGAAAGGTAGAGCTTGGTGATAAGTGAGCAGTCAGACCTTTGGTGCTTGTAAAACTGTCCCCATATCTCATCTCCAGAGTTCTCCTCATTTTTCCCAGAGAGGACAGGAAGCATCTCAGGGCTAGTTTCATGACAGCTCTCTCCAAGCAGTTTGGGAACGAAACGCCAGCAGCTTCTTCCTCTATGCAGCCCTCCCTCCATTCCTGTCCAGGATCTTTCTGGCCAAGTAACTAGTTAGGAGAGAGCTGTCCACATTCTTGAAGTCAACTTCAGGAATAAGGAAAAGTCCCAACTTCTTGCAATGAAGTGCCAGAGTTGCTTGTCATCACTTACACAGAAGAAATACCTGTTTAGTATATAAATCACCTGTCATCATCCTCCCTGGAAAATTCATTATTATAATAGTCTAATCATGGTGATATCCACTGGTATTACTCGCACTAACATTAATCCTGATTAGTTCATCTGGTATTAATGTGGATGTCACAAGTACTTCCACATGACTTTCCAGGCTTGTTGTGTGCTTAAGACCATCCTGGTTCCAGCTTCGAGCTGTTCATTCATCACCTGCATAAGGCCGTCAGGCACCAAAGTCCCAGGGTTCATTAACTAAGCTGATCCCTTCCCTGAGGTCTCCCAGTGTCTTCCTCTTAGTAGAAAAAGTACTTGATCAGCCAGCTCCTCGGGGCAGGGGCTTTGTGTTTCCCTCGGGCAGCTGTGTGAACATGCCTCTGTAGCAACCTGCCCCCACCACTGGCGTCTCAAAACCCACCCTGCATGTGGGGTCAGTGGGAGCACTGGGGGTTCCTACATGTGCTTTTCTCCCCTGGGCTGCAGAGTGGGACCAGGCATTTCACATCAGCCTGTGGCAAGCAGCACAACCGCGGAGAAGAGGCATGTTCTCCTGTAGTAACAGGAGCGGGGCTGACTCTGCTCAGCCCAGGCATCTTATCACGGAGCCAAGAGTTTTACTACCAATTCCTTCAACGCTCTTTTACATTTCACTAGCTCTGCCTCGGACATGGCTGGAATACCAAGTGTAATTCCAGGTGAAGAAGCATCAGCTAATCCATGCTGCCCTCTTCAGGAACCGCTATTAAATCACTGCCCGGGTGCCGCTCAGCCCTGATGCGCCGGGAGTAATTCGGGCTGGTTTGCATCAGCAGGCACATCGAGAGCTGCATTTTAGCAAAGATAAAGTGCTTCACAAACGGAAAGAATTTTTCTACGTCACTAAATGCGCTCATCTTCGTCTCAGGCTCGCGGGAGCAAGAATCAGCTTTTCTTCAGGAAGAACATGCACCCAGGAGATGAAGGAAGATGAAGAGTAGGGCAGCAGTGGCAGTAGCCAGACCCCCTGCCTGTAACGGGGGAGCAGACAGATGGAAGGAGATGAAGGATAGCAAAAGCCATACTCCCTGCTTCACGTCCTGATGCAGTGGATGGGACAGGCCTGGGGATCCCCTGGCAGCACATGCCATCACACACCACAGTGAGCTCAGCTGCTCCATCAGTCACGGACTTGAAGCACTGGTGCCTTCCCACTTCGACAGAGGACTCTATGGCTTGGGAATTACAGCATCCAGCGGCAAAGCAATGGCTCCACCCAGAGACAGGAGTAAGCTGCCCCAGAACCAAACGGATGAGCATGTCATGCAGGAGAAGAAGAATGCCAGAGCTGATGTGCACGCTTCTCTGGGGCTTGTCCACTCACAGGCTCCTGAGGTGGGTGTGGAGAAGGGGTGAGTATCGAGCTGCAGGGACACAGCAATCAAAACACAAACATGGTGAGACCAGATGAAGTAGGATCAAAGGAGGATTTTAGCATTACAACAGTATGGGGAAAGGCCAGAAAGTCGGTGAGAGAATTTCAACTTAGTTGCATTCTACTCAAGAGCTGGGATTCAGCACGATGAGGCTGTGTTTGAAAGGCACAACTCCATCTGGGAAGGTCATGGTCTAGCATGTGCTGCAGAGGGCTGCCAGTAACGCTGTCTCAGTAACAGGCTTTTAGCTTCTTCCCATTACACATGAGGAAAAAGCTAGACCCATCCTATCCAAAGCAGCTATCAGGAAACAAGCTATGCCACATCTCAGAGATCGTGTGTTTATAGTCCAATGATGTTTAAATCTTTTGCTCCCATCTGCCACCCAGGGACATCTTTGCATTTTGCTTTTATTTATCACCCAAGTCTATTCTCATTCCAGCCCACAGAGGCTGGTGAGCAGTTCCTTTATTTTTCATTCCAGAGGATTATTACTTATGTTGAACCCATTTGTCCCTAACAGAGATGTAAGATGTAGTTCCCTAGGAATTCAGATGTTATTTAAAGTTCTCTTCCAGGATCCCATTTGCCTTTTATTTATTTAAGGAACTATTTCAGCAGGAACCTTGCTGTTGAGAGACAGCATGACTTGTTTACAGCGCTAGTCCTGAAGGCGCCCAGGAGCTGGGGGAGTCGGGCAGGGGGCAACGTTACAGATTAAAGAAGTAATTGCAATGGAGCGTACAACATTAAATAAAAGCAAAAATAGTGAAGAGAAGGGAGGATAAGGAAACATCAGCTGGTGCCTAGGGTAATCACAGTGCAGGGACTGGAGCGTGCCCCTGAGCAAGCACTTCCCAGACAGGTATCACCTCACTTCAGTGCGGTTCTTCCTCTGCATGGTGTGATGGTGGATGTGGCTGCTAGTGGGGCTGAAGTGTCACCCTTCTCAGGGCTGTCAGCCAGCCTTGCAGTGACGGGACAGCTCCTGGACCACTGCTCAGATGGGCTTGTCTGGCGCACGGAGCACGGCGCTGGTAATTCCCTGCCTCAGAGCCGTGAACTCCTGGCTGCCCGACTCTGCTCTGTGGCAGAGTGTCTTGGTTTCAGCTGGGACAGAGTTAATTTGCTTCCTAGTAACAGTGCTGCCGTTTGGATTTAGTGTGAGAGCAATGTTGGTAACACACTGACGTTTTCCAGTTGTTGCTAAGTAGTGCTTATACTAAGTCAAGGACTTTCCAGCTTCCCACGCTCTGCAGACAAGGAAGTGCCCAAGGAGCTGGGCAGGAGCACAGGCAGGGCAGCTGCCCCACGCTGCCCAAAGGGATATGCCCTACCACATCGTGTCAGGCTTGCTATACAAATTAGGGGGCCGTTGGCTGGGGCCCTCACTGCTCGGGGATGGGCTGGACACCAGCCAGCCAGTGGTGAGCAATGGTGCATCACTCATCCCGTATGTTTTATTATTGCTGTTTTCTCTTTCTTTGCTCTCCTATTAAACTGTCTTTATCTCAACCCACAGGTTTTACATCCCCCCCTTTCCCCATTCTCCTCCCCATGCCACCGGGAAGGTGAGGGGTGTTTGAGGGCATAGTGAGCAGCTGCATGGTTTCTTGTTGCCAGCTGGTGTCAAACCATGACACAGACACACTGTGCAGCCCTGGGAGAGCCTCTTCACCTTCTCTTCTGTAAAAGGTGCTGGGTGACAAGACACTCCCCTCCTCATTGCCTCACAAGAAAGTGATATGCTTGTGACCATCGGGAGCTGCTCTGAGCCTGCCTGGCAGAAGAAAGGGACAGAGTCTTGCAGCCAGGCACTGCCAGGCCCCTTGCACACACCCTGCAGCCAGGCATGCAGCGAGGAAAGGGTCTGGACTCTGCCAGGTACCAGGGACACAGAAGCCTCATTCGCATGGAACTTCTCTGGAAATAAAGCTCCTGGTATGGAGGTTTCTGTGCACAGCACCGTGCTGCCAATTGGGTGCTCCCTCTGCAGCACTGGCACAACAGCACCAAAATCCACCACTCTCTTAATTGCAAGGGCTTCTGAACAAGCATTAAGAAGGTACATCCGTGCCCCAGACACAAAGTAGCTGCTAATTATTCCCGCTGCTGGTAGTTTCCTTTGGTCTCACTCTCTGATCATTTAATGGGAAGTAGATTATGTAATAATTGAATGTTGGAACCAGCAGACACCCCCCACAGCAGGGGATACACATTATTTACCCATAAAAAATATTCCAAGGGTTATTACCATGTAAACTGTGATTAATTAAATTCACGGGAATTATTTCTGAGGCATGTAAATGGGAAGATTCCTGCAGAGGAAAAGCTGGGGAGCTGGCTCCATCCTGACAGCAACGCTGCCATGGGGTGAGAGGAAGCCCTGGACTCTGCCCCATGACTCTTGTGCTACAGTGAGCAACCAAGCATGTGAAGGGATGGGAACAGCAGAGACTGGAATCAGTGCCTGCTCATCTCCTCCAAAATTTCCATCTCCAAAGGCCACAGCCTCCTGGCCACCTGGGCTCCTCCCTGGCAGCAGGCTGCTATTGCCTTGTGCAGGCATTACGCACACTCACCCAAACGTGCAGAGATTAGAGCCCCATCCTCTGCACAGAAGCCCCCATGAACATTCCCAGGGCCTCACCGACTGGCTCGCAGAGAACTGGGAATGGAACCTTGACACCAACTAAACCTCCACTTCCCCTTTCTCCTGCATCCCCAGTGAGTCAGGAAAACACCCCCAGACCCAGGGCTCCAACCGGTCTCCAGCGGAACCTGACATCCACCCAAGAAGGGACTTGGCTCCTGCCTTTGTATCAGACTGCCACTGCTGGCAATACAACTGCCACTGCAAGACCCAAACACATCACAGCCCAAGGCTGCAGTTATCCCTAATGAGCCCACAGCAAATCTTAGAGGTAAATAAAACAACAGCAACAAAATATTGGCCATAAGTGTAAACCTATGCCATATGCAATTTCCTACCCAAAATGTGTCAAATTTAGGGTAACAGACGTGTCAGAGTGGCCACGTGTTCAAACCTAAAGCCCGTTCAGCCCAATACCCTGCCTTTGACAACAGACAGGAGAAAAGAGTCTAGAGAAGAATGTAAGAGCTAGGAAAGCATGCAGCAGCTCTAGCCCAAGCTCTAGCCATGGGCACATGGTTTGGAAACCTCCTGAGTCAGAGGAGGGTGGGGCTCTGGTATTTCATATTCACAAACGGATTTTTCTTCCCCAATTTTATGCTTTCATTTTTTGAAACTTTTGGCACCTCCAACACCCTGGCACAAGGAGTTCCACAGCTCCAGTATGCACAGTATAAGTATATCCCCCCCCTTTTTTTTTTGCTTTGACATACATAGTGTCATGTCCTTCCTTCTGCCCCCAGCTCCTTCATGAACAGAGGCAGCGAATAATCATTTCTTCCTCATCCTCCCTATTCCATGTGATTTTATGCACATATATTCATTTTAGTGGTCTCTTTTTCCAAGGCAAAGCTCTCCTCATAAAGAAGCCATTCCTTATCTCTGATCATTTCTGTCTCTCTTGTCTAACCTTTTCTATTCAGTTCTTTGCTTTCTGTAAGGAGGAACCAGCGCTGCACAGGGTACCGGAGGTGTACCACACCAGGAACTTACACAAGGACATAATCCTGTTACCTATTTTCTTCCTTCTGCTAATCACTTTCTAGTTCTCTACATCAGGTCAGTCACTCCCACTAGAGTTTCCACAGTGCTCTGCAGTGAACTTCTGTCTGTCCTGCCCTGCACACTGAGAGCTGCCAGCAGACACACCGCCGTCGCTCGTCCTTCTCTGCAGACTGCGTACGAGGATGTTGGACACAGAGCCCCACGGGACTCCTCCAGTGACCTCCCTTCACTATGAAAACCAGACATTTACCCCTAAATGTGCCTGCCTGGGCACCTGTCCTCTCACACCATAGCTGCTGCTTGCTTAATTTAGAAGCTTTCACAAGCGACCTTGCCGAATTCTTTCTGGAAATCCAAGTGGAATTTGTAAATCCATTTCTTCTATGCCCCCTCTCTGGGACACAGGAGAGCTCCTTGGCTCGAGGGTCCCAGTCTGCAGTGCAGCCCTTGGCTATGGGCAGTTCGTGTGTCCACCCCCAGCTCTTCACATCCCCTGCAGGGGACCCCCAAAACCAGCTTCTCAACCAGGGGGTCGTTTCCAGGTGCAGAACCGCAGCACAGGTGCAGCAGGCTGAAACCACATGTGTGACTTGGGAGCCATTTGTCACTGAGGCTGTTTAATTTCTTAGAGTGAAGAAGACAGAAGAATATAGGATTCATCACTTTAAATTCTATATAGTGACAAACCAGCAAGTACATTTAACAACTGAAATATACTTTATAGACAGTAATGGATCCTGTTAAAGTGTAACCTGGTATTTGGATGATCAAAGGCAGAGTCTATCAATTTTTGTTTTTGTATTAAAGTTGTTTTTTCCATCTGTTGAAAGTGGCTCTTTGTGATTTCACAGGGCATTACACTTTATGTGTCTCATTTGCTGCACCCAAAGGAATTTCATTCTGCTACATTAAAAAATACCTTGGGACGCTGGCTAAGCTTTTAACTTTCCAGAACACGCTGTTCCGTGTCTGTCTCCATCCCAGCAGTTACCTTCTTTGAATCTCTAATTCATACACACATACATACATGCATGGAGTGTAATTCACATGTCACGCTGCCTCTCTCACAGTGAGGATTCTGTCTGTACCCCTCTGTGCCAAACCCACGCTCGGCAGCCCAGCCTCTCCCAGACCTGTCTGGAAGGGACACACCTGATCTCTGAAGCACCCCTAGATGGGTACCAGTGCTTTTGCTTCCCTGCACACCACACACAGGAGGAGGAATGGGAAATGACATCAAGTTCCTTTTGATGTCATTTACTGAGTCACGTCCTGCACACACAGATGCTTCCGCTCCCATACTTTTTTCTTTCAAGGTAAGGTACAGGTCATCCCAGCTGAGTGCTACCATGCCAGAGCAGGACTGCCTCTTAGTAGGGGATCATCCCAGTCGTATCACTATGACTACCATCTATTACAAGTGCCATCACAAAAACCACTTCAGAACACATCATCTAGGCTTCCTTTAAGACCACAGTAACCAACCAGCAGCAATTTTGCCTCAGTACTAAGCCTGTCTCCCATCTGTCCCAAGCTCTCAATGCCTCCAGCTCCTTGCTGGCTTGCCCTTCTTGTTACTGTCCCTATATCCCATTGGCTCAGATCTTGCTGTCATTACATCCTTATTCTGAAGGACCCTGCTACAAAGTAAATTTGGGGAAGCCTTTAGTATCTTGCTGACTCTAAGCTTCCTCTTGGGACTTCCCCAGCTGCATTACTGCTCATACAGCTGCTGACAGGAACCAAAGGTTTAGCTTGGTAAGTGGAAAAAAGTGAGAAGTGGCTAGGTCCTGCACAGCTGTGTGATCTGGTGGACTACCACTGTATTCCAGGATTTCTAAACACAAGCTGTGTGCAAAGCATAGCTAGGTGACTCGCTCTGAAATGTAGCCCATTCCTTTTAAAATCCTGGAGGGAGTTTCCAAGGCAGAGGAAGCCTCACGGCACTGTCACGATTAGTTACAACCAGGAGGGACCCAGAGTGCATGATGAGTCCCTTCCCCAAGTTCTCTTCCCCAAGTTCTCCAGCCTGCTTGAACTAGAGGTGCTCACAAAAAACCCTAGGATGTTCCTTCTCAGAATGCAGATGAAAATACACCCTTAACTTTTATATTCATTCTCCTCCCAATGGCAAGCAGCTGCTCATTTCCAGAGCAGAAAGGGAGCATGACCTGACTTTGCAGGACACCAAGCACTCCTGCCCTGGCCACTCTCTCAGTGCTCTGTGAGGAGCTTTGCCACCACCGGCACCATACAAGCTGGGTACACAGCTGCTCAAGAGGAGTCAAAACCAAAATCCCACTCTATGCCAAGTGCAACACCTTGGACGTTGGCAGAGCAGCAGGGGCTTCTGTCACTACAGCAAGTGTCCATCTCTGTATGGAGAATGGAAGAGACTTGTACAGTCTGGGAAGAATGACAAAGCAATGCTCTGAAGCATCCCTGGTTTCCTGTCGGGCACGCGTGGAGCCACCACAGCACAGGGTTTCAGTCCTTCTGCCACAATTCAAGCAGTGACACCAAGCTACATACAAAAGAGAGAGGTGCTGGGCATCACAGGCAAAACTGAGAAGTCTGGGCTCGATGTGTTTCTCTCCTGCATTTTCTCACAACCTCCAATATTATTACAGTGACGCACAACACCAGAGAATATAATTGCTGTAGTGATTACTTACAGCCATTACATTAAGCTTTAAAATGCTCCTTTCAAATTGAACAATGTTTTTTCAAAGTCAACAGCTGGTTCACAGCTTGAAAGCAACAGTTAAGATAAATTAAATAAAAAGGGTAATAAAATCACAGACTAAATTTAATTTCTGAAGCACATGCAAACTCCAGCAAAGCCTTTAAAATATCTTTTAAAAACATCCATAGAAACATAAAGTAAATACAACCAACAATTACATTGTGCTCATTAATAAGAATGTGATGTATGAACACAAATAACTGTGTACATTTCTAAATACGCTTAAAACAGAGCACAAAAACTAACTCATGCAGCATTTGCAGCCCCAATCTGGAGGACAAATCAAACAGAATTTTCAAATCAGACTTCTAAGTCTTGGGAGGAAGAAAAGAAATGGTTTTATATATATTCGTCCTCTTAAGATACATACATAGGTATATAAAGTGTGGTTAATGAAAATGACACTTCCCCACCCTTGGGATAAAAAGGTGATCTGGTGTGTGCTCAGGGTCAGTACAATGCCAAGAGCCTTTACCTGCTCTCCAAATGCACTACTGGAAGGACAGGCGAGCCTTACATTCCTAGAGGATATGCCTTCATGTAAATGCCAAGAGACTCTTCTCTGGCCTGATCTTCTGTTTGCCATTGGAAGAACACTATTCATTGCTCAAACAGCCTCTGCTTGGCTAGCAATGGCGTCCCAAAGCTACACATCCTCTCAGATGAGGCAGAGAAGCATACAGGAGCCGTGCCCTGGCTTTCTTCCACGCTTTGCTCAGAAGAGCTTTCCTCCAACACCCCGTTCCCAACAGGCCGACGACCAAGCAAGCTGTTTCCTTACCTCCATCCTTCACAGTGCTGATCATCTGTTCAGCATTTTACAGGCTATTGCACTTTAAAAAGAAAACGATACAAGAGTCAAGAATAAATATTCCACCTTCTTTATCACAACTGTTGTGGGGTTTGTTTTCCTCTGTCAGAAAGGCTGTTTCTCATCAGTGCTCATCAGCAGGAAGAAATACCCCAAATCAGGTTTCCTTGTAAATCTTCTCAGTAGGCAGACAGATCTGGCATCCCAGTTTTACAACACAGGTGTATGAGGAGACAGGTATATTGCAAGAGATAGGGATATTCTCTGAATTACACCCCATTTTCCTTCCCTCCTTCTTGTTCATCTCTTGCAAGCAGCAAGAGGGACGATGATGGAAAGACAAGCCAGGAACTTGTTCTAGAAATCACTGGGACTACCTGTGTAGTAAAATCTGCACTAAGGCCACATCCAAAAGAGTGGGATGAACCTGGAAAAGAGGATGTACCTCATCACTTAAGGAGAGACATCTGTGAAGGTGGGTTACACCAAATGCTGTCCTATACTTGGTGCAGGCTCAGGGAAGAAGAGGACATGTTGGCACATACTCATTCGTGTGATTCACTGCACCTGCATTTGTCTGCTGAAAAGGCAAAGTGACCATCTAAGGCAGGGTTTTAGCTTCCTTCTGTGGCCTGGGGAGAGAAACAAGACACGCACAGAGAACAATGTATGACACTTGCCTGTCTACCCTAAGTATCCCATCTCAGCCTGGGATGGATCCCTCTCTCTCAAACAACTCAAGAGATCCCAGAGATCAGCTTTGGCTGAACACCTGGTAGAACTACACCCAATCTAAAATGACATCTCCTAACTAGGGTCCATCAGGGACAACAGAAAGAGTATTTACTGCCATAAAGTTGGGGTTTTTTAAATTTGCTGTAAAAATTTTGTTTCTGTTAATGTTGAAGGAGCTGTCTGAGCATGTTTGCAAATATGCAGGAGATTCAAGATGATATAAGCAAAAAAAAAAAAAATTTATTAAATTTTAAAAATAGCCTAACTTATGTAATTTCCATCCAGCAAAGGTAGCTGAGGCTCTGTATGTAAGCAATACTAATACTGACTATGTCTTAATTGCATCTCAGCACTGACACATATACCCCAGATGGAGGTTACATAATGTTTTTGGAAAAATAAGCGGTTTCCAGTGATTTCTCAAAGTAGAACTGGGTGTGCTGTTACAGCCTGCTCCAGAAAGAACACTGTGTGTCCTACACACGCTGCAAGGAAATGCGTTCCAAAGTGACACACAAAATGTCACCTTATCTCACTTAAAGTTACTCCATCTAGTAATATCAGAGAAATTATGACAATATGTTGTTCTACATGAATGTACATGACAGCGCTATTTGTGAGGCCTGGCAGCTGCCACTCTCAGCAGAGCAGATGGCAGAGATAAAAACACAATGCAGGGAACAGGTTGATACAGACAGACCCGTCATTACACTTCACTGTACAATTACACTCAGCTCCGAGACACACTCGGGATGCAGGGCTGTGGTACTCTGCAGCAGGAAGACCTTGCTTACCTCAGGAAAATAACTCTTGTTGTATAACAATTAATGCTGTACATCTTATTAAGCAGAATCATTCATCTCCTGTCCATGGGAGCAGACAAAGCAGCGAGGAATGACATACAAAGTCTTTAAAGTCTTACGTGTTCATACTCGTGTTCTTGCAAAGGGAGAGACAGCCAGCCATCCCCTGTAGTGGGAAAACCAGTCAGCCATGATAACAATCTGATGGCAGTCACCAATTTACTCCCCCGTCTAAGGCAGAGGGCAGGTTACCTTCCACTCTATCTTTTTTTTCGGGGCGAGGGGGACGCTGGGGAAGGCTAAATAAATATATTGCTCATGGAAGGTACCAGCCTTTCCTCCCCTTCACCCTGCCCTGGAGAAGGCCACTGCTAACACTGACCAGCACTCCTCTGCTGCCACGACACTACCCAAGCCAACCACAAGAGCATCTTCCTGATGCAGATGGATGGAGAGGAATCCGTTGCCATCATCTCACAGAAGCACCACAACCACAAGCAGCAGTGACTGCCAGCACGGGGCCAGTAGCCCTGACGTGGCAGTGCTTGAGGAGCCCTCGGTGGCACAGCAGCTTGTGTGCCTGTGGCTGCCACGGCACCGCGTCCTGTGGGGCCACTGCCGGAGCACCAACATCAAACTAAAGAGCTTTCTCTCTCTTTGCAGAATGAAGGATCTGCAGATGCCAGTTTGGCTCAGATCAACTGCTGGAAATGCTGACCAAGGATGCCAAGCCATTCCCACAGCCTGCTAACTCAGCACAAAGGCCCCTGCTTATAGGAAGGCTTTCTTCATGAATGGGGAAACCCGTAACACCAACCAGGATTTTCAGTTCTGGCTGAAAATCTGCCAGCTTTTGCAGCAGAATCTACACCTGGGGGACAAAAATAAAATGCACATATAATGTTTACTTTAATACACGAACCTCCAACCATGATACTTTTTTACTGTTGATTCCATCCTGGCTTATTAATTGGAGTAATTAACCTTGCAGTAGTTTTACAATGTCAGTAAAATTCACCATAAGATTGCTTCAAATGCAGTATATGTTCTTACAAGACAGTAGAGGAGACCACTTGTATTTTTCAAGATAAATGAAAATTAATCTCTAACACCACGATAATTAATGATATGCCATGTAAGAGTAATGTACTGGCAATTAACATGATAAAATATAACGTGGCTGATACACAACCAATAGATACAGCTAAATGCATATATAATTGAAACAGAAGTAAATACTAGCAGGCATTAAACCTTTGTGTAGTCAGAGAAAGAGCTGCTTTCCTAGGAAAACAATGCTCGTATCTGCCACTCATTTTGCTTCTACTAGAACAAAAGATTGTAAACCTGCTAGGAAGATAGTAAGATATTCTACCTGAAATTCTTCTGTAAGATTGGCTACACCATTACCTTTAAATCCTGTGTGATTTACTGTGCAAACATTCATCATGTCCTCCCACAATATCAAAAATCTGAATTAGTTTAGGAAACAAATAATTAAAAGCCTGGCCTCTAACTAGTTTGTTTTCTGTAACAGTATACAAGCCTAATAAAGAGAGCAGAGCAAGGCGATGGAACCCCAAAAGATGGTTATGAAGAGTAAATTGCCAGCTGTTATTCAGCTGCCTCCCCTCCCTCCTGCAGCACTCACAACTCATGGAGGGTGGCAGCATCTAAAACGCAGCTGCCTATGCTAACACACAAAGGGAATCATTCCCACAGTGGCTGGAGAAGTTCATTTATACCAGAAGCCTGTCAGCCCCTAACTCCACTACTGCAATTACTACTCATCATACAAACACCTGCTTGTTAAAAATGTGGCTTCAAGCCTTGGATCTCTGCAAGGTCCCCCCCACTCCTCCTGCCCTGAACTGCAAGGCTTCCTGTTGCAGGTTGAACTTTTATGCTTTCCACTTGCAAAGGCAACATGAAATTCTGCATCTGCGTTCACCTGTCTTGATTCAGAGTCCTCCTCTTTAATATCCCACTACAATTACTGCTAGACCCTCTTTCCTTTGTACAAATAACTGGCCAAGTAATACCATTTAGAGGGTAACGTGTTTTAGAGTCCCACCTTTACATACCTTGGAGACACAATTTATGCCAGCCTAATGGCAAGCTGGAGTGTAAGCTTATTAACTGTATATAAAATTAATATTTCTGAGGAAACAGGATTTATAAAGTACTGTGACAACCATCAAAATGTTATGAAATGCTATTAAAGTTTCAAAGTAACTTCCATAGGTTCACCTTGGTTTATCACCTTCTTTACAAAATGGGAAAGTGATGTATCAAGAACATAAATTTTTCATTTGTTGCCATAAATTTGTTTTTATTTAAGAGCAACCACAGTAACTCTGATCAGCACTGTGTAAATTCCAGCTTAGGAAACCATCACTGCCAAAAGTCACAGTGGAAGGAAACAGTACTTCTGGCTTTCCTCACCAAGCTGCAACAGGACCGGTCTCACCCGGCGTCGGGATAGGGGCAGAACTCCCACAGAAAGCACCTCCTGATGACTTTGGCAAGACATGGATAAGGAGGAAACATACCGTTTCCCTGGCTAATTCCAGTGTGCCAGGCTGCCAAAGGGACATGGAGTTCCTGAGGAGCCAAGTGACAGCCTATAGTCCCAAGGAGATGGAAAACCTTTGGTGCTGCTGTTTTGCTCCTGCAGTGATTGTCCAAGAAACTACTCAGTGTAAGAACGTGCCTCCTGAGAGCACCCGAAAGGCCCCAAGTCACAGCACACCAGGTGTCCAACAGCCCTTTGCTCACACTCAGATCCCTTCTAGCCCATTCCCCTAATAGATGGAGAGGGAACTGACTGAATCCACCCAAAAGAGCTGCCACACTTGCCACCAGCACTCAGGCTGGCCCTGCACCGCCCAAGTGCTGGAGTTAGACCCAGGACGCTCTCCGGACTGCTGTCCAGACACAGTGGTGGAGAGGCTCTGGCATCTCTAACAAAAACTCCAGACAAAGTCAGCCCATCTGACACTATTTTGCCCATCGGCAGCACAAGTAATTTACACCTCCCTACTTGGGTTTATGTGTTTGGGGCATCTGTTTAGTTTTTATTACTTCTGGCCTTGGCTCCCACACTCCTTCACAGATCAAATCACTGCTTTCCCTATGTGCTAATTCCAACAGCTGGTTATTACTCACCAGACTCTGCTATACTCGCCTGGGGAAGAATCATAAATAAATGTGTACAAGCAAGCAGATGCTGTCATTTCAAAAATTGATCCACCTAGTAAAAATGTCCTGCTTAGGACTCAAGTGGTGAATCACTGAGCATGTGTCTTGATGTCATTTTAATAAAATCCAAAAACAATCGCGGGACTTTGCTCATTAATTCAAATTAGTAAATGAGGAAAGAGTGTTGTAAAAGGGACTATTACAACAAATAAATAATTACATTCCCAACAGGCCAAACACCTGCTCTTTCCAATGAAGACACAGGCAAAATAAGATACAGAGCTTTTTTTTTTACATTTGGTTTAACTAATCACTTTTCCACCAGCAGCAGACAAGGTAGCACCAAGTAACGGTGAGTCCTGGAATCTATGACTGTAAACAGAAGAGAGAAATACAGATGGTTTATCAGACTTTTATTATCTCTCCTAATTGTGTGCCTGTTTATTTGGGTTTTTTTAAATAAGTAATTTATTTTTGAATGTCAGTGCTAGGAGAAAGCGAGCTGCCTGGTGCAGAGCTGGAAATACACAGAATATAAAGAAAACAAAAGAGAACACAAAGACTGTACCACAGGAAGCAGCAAGGAATAAGTCTGGGTACCAACTTTTCCTCCATGCTTTAAAAATGGTATCTTTCTGGAGGGTTAGGCAGCTTGGTTTCCACAATCCTTAAAAAAATTACTTCTCACGAAAACAGCACAAGTTTCAGTGGTGGTGGCATAATCTGCAGGGAAGCTGAACTCTTCTCCACATCAGTTTCTGCAGGTTACACGGATGACAATCATCTTTCTCTGTTGGCTGCAGGAATTCATTTGTCCCTTGTTGACTTAGAATGGAAACGTCCAGCACCGAAGTCACCTACTTCCTTGGTCAGGCAGCTCACAAAACCAGTATCTGCACTAGCTCACAGGCATTTCAGAACTAGTGCATGTGTACTGCAAGATTAACTACTCCGACAGCAAAACTTCCCTGTTCAGCTTCTGCAAATCTGTGGGGTTTTTTTCCAATAAAGACAATTTCAACCAAATTGCTAAGACTCAGTTTTGATACTATGAGCTTTTAGGGGATTTTCCTCCTAGACTAATGGCCAAAGACATGACAAAATATTGAATACACACCTGAAAACCTCTCCTTATGAGCAGATACACAGCTCAGCCCGGACAAGACCACTGATGTGGTATCAGCATTCAAGCCATGACTGACTACAAATAATTGTCTTCCAAAGAGAAACACTGAACCTCCCTAAATATGCAGACTGTAAAGTCTACTCCCTGTTGGATTGCACCTACAGTAAAACTGATAAAGCTCATCATGGCTTTAATGTCCCACCACTGCACTAGAGATTACACCTTAGGAACTTGGGTTTATTTTAAATACCAGGAAGAAAATCCCAATCTTCAAAATGCAATTTGTGACAATATTCCTAATATTTAAACTGGGAAAACTATGATTTAGAAAGAATTGTATTAACCAACTTAAAGAGGAATAAAAAGTTATATAAACAGCAATAAAAAATTGGACAGTCAGTAAGCACAAGACTAACGACACTTGCTAGCACTGTAAATTACAGATAGGGACACAAGGTCTAGCAAGAAGTTTTCCTTGCCAGTTCAATACTTGCTCCTATAGCAGCATATATTAACATTTAGCAATCGAGGAGGAAAAAATTCTAAATGAATGTGCAAAAATCACACCGTCACAGGACGGATTGAAGGTGCCAAGAGAAAGGCAGTTGGAAGACAGAGGATAGACAGGCCAGCATGATAAGCCAATGCAGCAAGCCTGAAGTGTGACAGGAGAGGAGAAAGTCATTCAAACAAGGCAGCTGGGAATGGGGTGACAGGAGGACTCAAAACAACTTTTTTTTTTGAAAGCACTAGCGACTGAGCCCGGGCCAGACAAGAATGTGTGCTCTCAGAGGGAGAGGAGAGGTGGGGCTTTTAACTTTTTCAGTAAACGTAAGATTTTGCATCAGGTCTGAAGATTTCAACCCCAGGCATGCACCACTTTTAAAACCTTTTAGGAGTCACACATAGCTCATTTCTTGTTATGGTGCTTTAGGTTTTGATTTGTGATGTGAAGACGTTCCTCAAGAGTTGCTGAATTTTAAGTACAACGTTACTTTCTTTGCAGTCAAATACTAAGCACTGAGAGCATGTTCGGGGCACACTACCAAAGCCAGCTGGGGCTGTGAGATGTCATGCCTGGTGTGTTCAGAAGATTGAGGTGCATGTTCCATCCAGGAAGCATGTCTTACGCATGGATGAAAACCATGCAGCGTTAACCACCAAGAGGACATCGTCTCAGGGCAGCGTGCATCCCTGACACTGCTCACTCAGAGCAGCATGCAGGGTTCCAGATAGGCTTTCTTTCTCATGCTTAAGATCAACTTTGATTATAGAGTACCTCCCTGTCTCCCAGGAGCCAGCTAGTTGTTAATAGCTGCCCCCCTTTTGGAACGGAGAGGTTTCCAAAGTCAGAACAGCCCTCCTCCTCACACCATCGCCCTACAGTCAACACATCAGTCGGAAGAAAACTACACTGGCTTTCAATGTTCCCCTGCGATGCAAACAGCCGCATCAGCCGTTCACCGGCAGTGAGTGTACCGGCTGCTGCGGCTGTTTGCATCGCAGTGGACTCGCTGGAAGCGAGCGGAGCCCGAACGACGCTATGGAGACCGACTCCTGGGGACGGTGCCCGCGCTGCACCTGCACTGCAGAGACTTTAACCCGGCGAAAAACAGGCACGGCTCTGCTCCCTGCTGGAAGAGCACACACAGGCACCTGAGGAACCCGGTGATGAGGCTGATCCGGGACAGAACTACG
>VZTU01007467.1:614826-634704 GCA_013400835.1 Zapornia atra | reverse complement strand
TGTCCTCGCGGCCGCGCCCCGAGGGCTCCCCGACCCCCTCACCCGGCCGCCCCCCGTTCTCCTGCTGCCGGGGGAGGCCTCGGGCTTCCCCGGCCCCGGGCCGGAGAGTGCGCGGGGAGGCGGCCGAGGCCCTCGGTGGCAGGTGTCGAAGGAGGACGTGTCTGTTCCAGAGGGTGCGGATCGACCCCACTCCGGTCCCTGTGGTGCGGCCGGGAAATGCGCTGCCACACCTCCACCGCCCTTCGCTGGAGCATTTCAGAGACAACTACCTGATTCCCCAGAAGCCTGTGGTCTTGGAGGGGATTACTGACCACTGGCCGTGCATGACAAAGTGGAGGTGAGAAAGAACTGTCTTCCCTGCCCCGGCAAAGATTTCTGTGTCGGGTATCTCGGTGCTCCGTAGAGCACAGAGGCGGCATTCGGAGTGACTTTTACTGGCAGCACCTTCCTGCTGCCCTGTGGCTTCGCAGAAGGTGCTGCACGGTGCGGGCTGCGGGGCCCAGAGCCCTGCGGGGCCCAGAGCCCTGCCTGCCAGGGGTGTGCCGGGACGCTCCCCTGTCCCGTGGGTGCTCTGTTGCTCAGCTGGAAGCTGGAGATGAGCACGCACTGCTAACTGTTCAGCGAGCTGCGCACATCTGAAGCGGGTATCTGTCAGGGCAGTGATTTGGGTGTCTCAGAGCTTGCTGATAATTACTGGAAGGGAAGGTGAGTTTCAGAGGTGCCTGAGTGAGCGTGACTGGCTTTTTCATTCACAGGTAGGAGCACTGCTGCCTGTCCAGTGCCATGCTTGGGTGTTGGATTTCAAACACCACCGTTCAGGTGTGAATAATAACATTGTGCTGCTTGCATAATGTGTGCAATGGAGCCAACACTTCCAATACTGAGAATCGATCATTTGTGAGCTTGATTCCTTAGAAAAGGGGAAAATACACTCATGCTTGGTTTGAGCATTACTTTCATCCCGCAGCCAGGGGTAAATTGACATTAAGTCAACACACTTGTTATTTCATAGGGGCCTGACTTATTTTTGAGGGAAGGTTCTTTACTGCTGAACTTCAGGCACTTAACTTCAGACAATTAACTTTTCTGTTTAGATAGTATTGTTGTTAATGCCACCTGTCAAAGCCTGACTTTAGCCAGGATGGATACTATTGGCATCTATATACAGAACTCAGCAGTGACTGAGAGTTGATCATGTATTAATGACAAAAAGGTACAACGTTTTATTTGGAAAACATGGCAATAGTCAGCAATCATCAGCCATCCCCTGGCAGTCAGTCAAGTAGGCAAATAGATCAGCCATCCCCAGGCAAGAGATAGAAACAGCTTAAATCCCCTTAGCTCCTAAGGAAACAATAGTTAACTGAGGTAAGCAGGAAAACAAGCAGGCAAAAGAAAAACACTCACTGCTTGTTTTCTGCTGCTTGCATTCTTTTCTGCTACTTTTTGTCTCTGGTTGGTCTGGTTTAGAGAATAAACTCACAGTAGTAGAATTTTATTAATCCAACAGATTGGTTTTGAGTGATGGCCTTACATTCCAGGTTAGAGCAGTGGCATAAGAAGGTAACAGAAGTTTCTTTCTTTCAGTGTGGACTATCTTTGCCAAGTGGCAGGGTGCCGCACCGTCCCCGTGGAGCTGGGGACCCGATACACCGACGAGGAATGGTCCCAGCAGCTCATGACTGTCAGTGACTTCATCAGCCAGTATGTTGCCAATGAGGTCTGTTACTCCCACTTTGTTTCATCTCCAGACACAGCAGTGTGTTACTGGTACAGTGTCTGCTTAGAACAAACATGCTTAGAGGTGAATGAAAGTTTTGACATATTTCCAAGATTTGAAGCTACAAATGGTTACTGGAATGATAGCTGGGCCTGGTTTTGCATATAATCAGATGTTCAGCAGCTGGAATTTGGTGACTAGATAGGTACTGTCTGCAGCCAATGCCTGAACAGTGGAGTCTAAGGATAAGGGATCCTCAGCCAGTTTTGTTCCTCTCAGTTATTAAACCACTTAATGACATCTAGGATCAAGATCCAAATTCATGTGCTGCCAGGTAAAAAAAAAATTAAAAGTTGATTAGTAATTGAATGTCCTTTTACTTTCATGGGGAGTGAAAGTGAACTAGTCTGTGTGCCAACGGGACGCAAAGAGCTGTCGCAGGACTGACAGCTGAACTGTCCAGACTCCAGAGGATTACAGCTAGGCTTCTTCCAATGCTTTGAGCTGGATAGTTTGGTGGGGGTGGGGGTGTCACCAGCTACAGCCTTACAATTTCAGAGAGGCAGTAAGTTACTGATTCAGAGGGCCCCGTGTAGTAGTCAGCTCTTGAAACAATTCTAGTGCTCCAAAGTACTATGTTGGGAATGTTACCCAGAAGTAAATTAACTGCCTGAGGAGTCTTAACCCTATATGTCACTCTGCTTTTTTTCTTTCTCTGCTGTAATTTCAGAACAGTGTAGGATACCTGGCCCAGCACCAGCTTTTTGATCAGGTAAAACTGAGTGAATGTTTTCATCTTTCTGCAGTCAAGTGTTCCCTTTGTAGCACAAGTCATCTCTGAGGATGTCTGCTCCACCAGACAGAAGGGCATGTGGAGAATTCTCAGCGTTTCTAAAGTTTCTGTGCCCACAGTTTGAAGGAACAGAGGGAGGGGGTTGTTCCAGTTGGCTGAAAGGCACAGAAACAAAACCTTTTTGGGGATGAAGACTTTCAATCTTAGTGCTGACTGGGCACAGTGTAGCACGTATTTATGGGGATATCACCTGGAAAGTGGCATGTTCCCCAAAGAATGTGGAAGTCAGGGGAGAGATTTGGATGGGAAATAGTCTTCTGTGGTGATACATTTGCTGTATTCTGAACTGTCATTCCAGTTGACCAAAGATTAGGTTGGTGGGAGACATAAAGAGGAATCTCATGGAGAAGCAAGCTTAGTGTGTTACAGTTCAGCTGCTCCTTCTCCATGATCAGCAAACCTACTTAATCTTGTGGGTTTCTCTGGTTTCTGCTAAAGCAAAGGGAAGAATGAGAAACCCTTCTTTGTCCCACCTCTCCTTCCAACAGAATCTGCTTGCTAGGACAGAAAGTGTGAGGACATTTACTGCAGATTCCCAGCAGTTCAGCTACTTCTCTCCTGCCCTTGCTGGACAAGCAGGTCACTTGTTTTCTTTGTGTCAAGCCTTGCTCCTCTGCTCTCTGAATTCCATAACTTTGGCAAGCCAGTACTTACCCTTTTTAATGTTTCTTTATGAGAGTAGATCCCAGAACTGAAGGAGGATATCAGTATCCCTGACTACTGCTGCCTGGGGGAAGGGGAAGAAGATGACATCACCATTAACGCTTGGTTTGGTCCAGAAGGCACTATCTCACCTCTTCATCAGGACCCTCAGCAAAATTTTTTAGCCCAGGTTTGTACTCTACTTACTCTACACATGCCATTAACACTACAGCTAGAAGAAATGCACGTGGTGTATAAGTGTTGGAGACAAGGGCAGAAGACAGCTTGATGAGCAGTTGAAGGATAGAGAAATGCAGGTATTATTTTGCTATTCTGTTGCATGTGTCACCACAGTAACTTAACACTGAATGTAATTTTGTAGGCCATAAGTGCTCCTCATTGAAATAGACCATTACTAACCCTCATGTTACAGGTAATAAAACTGGAACCACAAGAAGCAACTCTTTCAGGGTCAGACACAGAATTTGTGAGAGTCAGGAAGAACCTGGATCCTATCATAGGAACTTCTGTTTCTGGAACAGCAAGATTTTGGGGCAGATACAGGTGCATCCTTTAATCTACTTCAGGTCACACAGTAAAATATCTACTCGTGCATGCCTTGAGAGTCAGGTGGAGTAATACTTGCACTGTGACCTCATTGCTGCTGAGTTGGTAGGCTTCTTGATGACTCCTAGTGCAGAGGAACACAGTAGAATACTTGGGGCCCTTTGTGGTGCAGACTGTACGAGTCCAAAGACACACTCCTGCTCCAAGCAGTTGACAGCTGTACATCTTCAAACACTGAGGGGTGTGAACGCTGACAGTGCTGTAAAAGAGTCTGTAATTTGGACAGCAGGTGATCTGGCAGTTCTGAGTTTTGAATTAAAACTGCCCTGCACCTTGATGCTGTTTAAGTGGTGGCTGTGGAGTACAGGAAGGCACAAGTACAAGGAACAGTGGAACGATCCCTCCTGGCTGGGTGGTAGCTGCTGCAGAGAGCACAGTGTTTCTGTTACTGAAGAAATTGGTATCTGGAGGTGCAGGCTGTTGGCTGTTAACTTCAGCTTTCAGCCTTGCAATATCTAGGGCCTTAATCCAGTGAGGCAAGTGAAGGAAGCAGTTAATAACTCACAGCAATCCAGGGAACACCCATCTCCCCCAAAAATTAAAGGATTCAGAAGATGAGCTGCTGGAGCAATAATTTTCTTCCATACATCACCAAAAATATCACCAAACAGTTGGCTCTTAGGAGAGCTCATTAATACCCATCATCTCTTTGGGGTATAGAAGGCATCTTAAAAGCAGAGGGACAGCCAGTTACTGGGAACCGTGCCCGAGCAGGCTAGCTAGTGACGGGGCAGGAGCGTGTTGATACCCATCCAGCCTTTAGAAGGTACATTTATGTGCTGGCCTTGAAGCATGGAACTCTGAACAGCTAGCATTACAGCTTGGGCATTGATAAGATGCTGGGAAATCCTGTTCTTTTATATGGAAAGGGATTAAGATGGAGGAGAAGCAGCTTAGTTAGGAATAGCTTGGTGTAGAATATCCTGAATAGCGTGATGCCAGTCCAGGGTATTGTGGTTATGAGAGTACTGACCTAATCCTTGATGTGATAGTTCCAAACCAACATGATCATGCTTGGCCCTTGAAGACACCTTAGATCCTGGCCCAAGCAGCATGAGTACTCACCCAGGGTCCCCAGTGGGCATTCCTCAGGCATCAGTGCAGGAATCAGCTCTGACTCGCTTATTCTGCTGCTTCTTGGCACTGACAGTGGCAACTCCACGTAGGGTTCAGGTCAGTCAGTCCCTGTGCCTTAGGAATTCTGGCCTTTCAGCTAAGCACTGCAGTGAAAGAACTGATCTAATGATGATCACAGAAAGCAGAGCTAAAGGAGTATGTGGAAGCTTAGCCCTCCCTCTGCACTGATGTGAACTGCACTGAGGAAAACCAACCTGTTCCCAGTTCTAGTTACTTTATAGCTACATAGAGCCCAAATAACACTGTATAAACTGGGCACCTTGAACTTTGAATTTAAAGCAATTTGGTTAAAGGCATTGCCTGTTATTTCAGATTTTTATCTGCTCCAAGGGAACAAGTACTTGAATTCCAACTCTCTCATTTGGCTTAACTTTTCATTACAGCAGTGTCTGTTTATTACCAACAGAGACAGTGATGGTTCTTGTAATCAGATACACTTTACTGATAAATACTGGCTATAGCTCACAGTTTCCAGTAACCTGCAGGTTAATGACAGATGGAAAACATTCATTGTAATATTGTGATGCAGGTATTTGGAAGAAAGTATATCCAGCTGTATTCACCAGAAGATTCAGAAAACCTGTACCCACATGAAAGCCAAATTCTTCACAATACCAGTCAGGTAAATGGTTGCCTGAAATTTTAATATCAGCAGTATTACTTTATCAAAGCACATTTGGGTAAAGATGGTCTAATGATGATTGGTTTGGGTTTTTTATAGGTGGATGTGGAAGATCCTGACTTAGAGAAGTTTCCCAATTTCAGGAAGGCAGCATTTCAGTCCTGTATTCTGATGCCTGGACAGGTTCTGTTTATTCCAGTTAAATACTGGCACTATGTTCGATCTCTTGATGTCAGTTTCTCTGTCAGTTTCTGGTGGTCATAGCTCTGAAGGATGCATGAAGTCCATTAGCACTGTAATAGCAATTAAAAATCTGAAGCAGCATCTGGCATCTTCTCACCAGAGAACTCGTCGTAAGCATGAGAATGTTCTTCTCTACCCAGAGGGTAGAGGTGGATTGAAGGAACAAACTCTTGCTTCAGCATGAGGAAAGAATCTGGATGGGTAAATGGAAGGAAGATGCTACGACCACTTTGTTTTTTGTGGATGTTTCTAACTCCTCACAAAGCACATCTGTTAGGTCAGCATCTTGGATGTGTGTGTACATCTGGAACAGCACTAAGTGTGAGCTCTGCCAGGACTGCTGCAAACTGTGTTTGGAACATCAGGTTAGTGTTACCTTCTGCTTGGATTAAACAGCAGTAAAAATGGGAGTTACAGAAGCAGTGAGGGATGGTGCTACCCAAAGGTTCGCTATGTTGGGTTTAAAAACCCCAAAATATGAAGCTAACTGCCAATCTCCTGTATGGAAAAAATTACTACTGCTGAGGCCTAAGAACATAACTAATTTTAATCCATCCATAGTTTAATTGCAGTTAAATAAACCTAAACTTCATCATACTTTGATTAACCATTAGCTGAGCTGCTGACACCGCCTTCTGCAGCGTCACACGTTTCTACCAAGGAAAAGAGATGCTGCCATTCCCCTCTGGTTCCTGGCTCTGTATTCCTTGTCTCTTTATCATTCACTCTTGAAGGAAAAAGCACCTTTACGTAAAACTGGAGAGTGAAGTGCCAGAACCAAGAACTAAAAGAATCTTAAGATGGTAACTTTTTCAACACTGCAGACATAAGCTGGCATTGCCCCAAAAGTCTTGCCCTAGTGCTCCACAATTGTGTTGATTGTGGGAATATTCCCTCTCTTCCTGAGCATAGCTGCTCATGCCCTGGCCTTATGTCAGATGAACTCTTCTGTGTCTAAAGAAGGGACAGTGCCAAGGGAAAGTGTTCAGACTCTAGTCCTCAATGAGGTAATTCAGCCACCCTTCTTAGTGCAGAGACCTCAAGTGCTGTGTTGATTTTTGTTTGTGTTTTGATACTTGGAAGCACTGTGGTGCTAGGAACAGGTTTCATTTTCAGTTCTGCACATGTAGCTGTACAAACAGGGAACACCCTTGCTGAGACAGGCAGTTTGGAATAGTTTGCCTGCATAGATCAGCTTGCAAGACTGACTGAAACCATTTGCATCTTCCACTCCCAACATACCCTGAGAGTCCCAGCCCAAGAGTATGGAGAACTACATCAACAGAATGGCCTCCAAGAAAGCTGTGCAGGCATAACTGTGAGGGAGGAGATCAGGAGGGTCAATGATCAGTTTATTTTAAGATTCTTAAAATGTCAAGAAAAACAAGTAGGCTGTGGCTAATGAAGACAATACAGTCTGGCTATTCTGTAGGAGGGGCAGGAGGTTTTGCTGAAACCAAGCTTTACTAGCATCACCTAGAGCTGAGAAGGGACCGCTTTTCCATTCTCCCTCTTTTTGATGGTGATGGTGATTCCATCTGACTCAAACCTGTGAAGAAAATGGAAGGTTAATAAATTACACAGTATCACCCTCTTTTGTGTGTCACCTCCAGATTTTAAAAATGCTGTGTGTACTCCTTTGTTCCTGTTCAGAATGCCTAGATCCCCTAAGTAAAGGAATTCCCAAGAGACCATGATCTATTCTTAGAAGCTCAGTATTTCCAGAAGTGTTAGTGTCATGTGTTGTGTCCTTTCCCCTGCTCCCTTCCCACCCACCACTTCCACACTTCAGTGGTGCTTAGAAGATCTGCTTGTGACCTTAAGCCATACTCTGTGCACTTCCAGGGCTCCCTCTTGCCCATGTATGGTTGCAAGTGAAGTCAGAAATAACTGATAGTCAACGACAGTTACAAATAATGCAGGCAGAGCCATCACAGCCCCTTCTCTAGTGTTAGGACACTCTGTTTTCAGTAGGTTGCTTCATACCTGGAATGTCACAGGACCAGAAATCATTACAATGTGGACAGCGTGGTTCAGTCTGAGCCTTAAAGTACTTTCTGACACAATGTAAGTGCATTACAATTCCACAGGATTCACATACTTGGCTCTGAAATCAGAAGTGTTAATAAAAATGAAAAGTCTTTCCCACCTGTCCTTCAACTTAACATACATCTGTTAGAAAGGGCAACAAATAAGCAACACTTCATTGGAAAGAGTGGTTCATGCAGTACCCAGCTGGTGGATACTCAGAGCTGGGAAATGATAAAATGAGGTATTTTCCTGGAAGCTAGGAAGTAGTTTTCCTGTATGGATAACACTGTGCTATTTGGGTATGGGAAAGACCAGTTGGGATGGAAAAAGTAACATGGAAGCATTTTAGCTGGGAAGGTCAGGAGAATGGAGTAGTTTTCAAATAGGAGTTCCAGTTGTAACTACTTATGCAAGACTAAACCAGTAACTTTCCAGCTATCAGTGCTTTATCATGCTGTAAACATACATGTTCATCTGAACTCCAAGTCATGAGGAATTCCTGCACCAAAGTCCCAGGACTAAAGATGCATGTGTGTCCCATGAAGACTGCTCTTGGTGCAGCCCAAAGATAAAACAGCTGACACTGAACTGTTAGGCCTGCTTAAGGATAGGAGTTCAGCACTAGCCTTTCTTGCTGGCTCTGGAAAGCAAGACAGCTATGTTCCTCATTGGGTGACTTCACTTTCTCCAGGTTTATACTTGGAGATACTGCTCCAAGACAAGGATTTTTTTTCCAAAGACAGAAGACAAAATAACTACATTTAAAAAACCCAAATGTTTTCTTTATATACGTGGGCATCATTACAAGACCAGATTTTTTCAGTGCCTGCCTACTGCTCAAAGGAAAGCAGCACAAGCTTTAGCTACGAGCACATAAGTACATCAGCAGATGCCTACAGAGGTAATAAAACAAACCTTACCTGGATGGCAAGGCTGTGACAGATGTTACACTTCCTTGCCACATCTTGGTAGTTGCTGAGAATGTATTGTTCCATCTCAATTATGCAGCGAGTATGCAGAGTATATTCTCCATTTCTCTAAGAAAACAAGTGGAGAGATGAGGAATTTAATGCCTTTTACCTTGTTTGACTTTCCTAAGCACCTGCTAGCAAGCATTGGATAGCCACTTTTCCCTGTCATTGTGAAACTAACGCTGACACTGCAGTAACACAAAGCCAAAATGCTTTTGAAGTAGTGTTTGTTTAGAGGATCAGAACAAAGATCTTGCATCTTTAACAGAGATGTAGTCCTTGGAAGGTACACATGAGCAAGCACGCTCTCCTTAACAGAGACATGCAGTTTTGGAACCCTCTATTTGCACATAAGCAGAAATTCCACTGATTCTCAGCAAAATGAGGTGCTTACTCCCTGAGGCATCTTTGAAAATCTCTGGTAAATGACTCTAATGTAAGTAAATGTGTGGAGTAGGTTGGAGATCTAAGATGCAGTGAATCCAGGAGAAAAGGGATCGAGGTATCGCTTGTCTTGGCAAGCAAGTGCAGTCTCCACATGGTAAGCTCATCTCAATTTCTCCCTCTTGAAGTAAAAGGGGTTTAAAAACGTGCCCAGTGGCCCACACATTTCTGGTACAGGTGTTTTCAGCATGTTTGGCCTCACTGATTTTCAGGCTATCCTGAATGTAGCTACCAGCACTCTGAAGAGCTTCCCCAGCTCTTGCTGCGGGCGTGAGGTGTGCCAGGCTGCTGCGGACACCGGGCGTCTGCATGTCGCACAGCAGGGCTGCACACACACCCACCCTGCTGGGGTGCAAGACGTGCAAGCCATGCTGTGTAGAGACCTACCCAGGGGCTTCTTCCTTGTAAAGGTACTACTGGTTCTGCAAAAATCATTACAGCACCAATGAGCATAGGCCTCACAAAACAATTTTTGCCATCACTCATTAAAGAGCAGTTCTAGTTTCAGCCATCACATCCATAAGAAAGTAACAGCTGGACTTATTACTATATAAACACTTGAAAAGATACAGCAGTTACCTCAGAGAGCCATTTATCCTCCACAAAAACTTTCAGCACTTGTTCTGCTTCCTTTTTCTTCATTTTCTTTGTCTTAAGTTGGTCAGCAAGGTTTAAAATCTCTGTAGAAGAGGCAAAGCCATTTTCTGATAAAATTATTAGGTCCATCTATAAAAAGAAACATTTTTAATTATTAAAGAAACCCCATGCCATTAGACACACCTTATAGTAACACACAACTTCTTCAGCATCCGTACTTATCAGAGGTACTACCATGTATGGTTTGAACCTGTTACCTTCAGAGTTTTAATCTTTGCCAAGAAAGCATTTCCACAAATAGAACTGTACAGTGCTGTCCCCATGAAGCCAAATTCAGCGACCCTTGTGTATACTCAGGGGGTGGCATGTGTTTCTTTTTATCTGCTCTTTATCAAGGTTCTTTTGAGGAAATACTTCTCACTACTAAACTTGAGTTTGTCCCCTCTGGAATCATTAGTGCTGCTAAGCCTACCTGGCACTTGAAGGTTGTAGCAGCATTAGCAGTTTTCAGGAATCTCTCGTTGAAAGCGTCCCTGCTGCTCATTGTGACAGAGCACTGTGCAGGGGTTTTATGCCAGTGCTGACATGTGCCATGACATCTCTGCAGCCCTGACATGGCTGTGTAGGTGCTTCACCAATAATGGGGGAAGGCAGGGAGATCCCTGGGTACTGTCCATGCAGATGAGACTTCTGCAGCCACTGCAGAGCAGTCAGTACCCCTCTTCCCAGCTTACACAGAAACATTTAATGAGTTTGCCAAAACAAATGAGTTAGGAAGTCTGATGTCTGGAGAAATTCAGTCCTCAAAGTTCAAGACACTATGAGAACAACTGACTGAAACATGCAAGATACAGAGCTACCATCACGACTCACAGCAATGGTTGTTGATAAGAAATAGCAAATGTCCTGCAATCTCAGCCCCACAGTTCTATATGAACTTGAAAAAAAATTTTGCATGTTTTCTTATTTAGAAAGCAACATTTTGATAAGCTTATTAAACACAGAATTGGGTAGGGAATAACAACAGACAAATGTTTCTATTCAAATCATCAAATCCAACTTGCCTGCTATTAGCATTGAAATCTACTGTACATTACTAAACTAGTGAAGCCAGTGAAAAACCCAGTAGTCATTACTGACCACCCTAAGGGCAAGTTGAAAGCAGACACATCAAATCACTGACTCCAAGGAGCATTCCCCCATTGCTGACTTCAGCCTACTGATACCTGACTTTCAGCAGGCACTCAGCACTCATGTACACTCCAATCCCTGCCCCCCTCATTCGATTTGGGATAAACTTAGGTATGATGGCACCTAGTTCCTGAACCACATCTCCATTAATTTCCATTCCCATTCATTTAAAGATGGTACTTTCACAAATAATGTGATTTACTAACAACTGACATACTTACTGTTTTTCTGAACAATTCTAACTCATTCTCTGCATAGTCAGATGCCATTTTAGTTATTTCAGTTTCTGCCAGATTCACCTACAAAAAAAAAAAAATACTTGAACTGAAACCAAAATGCTGTTGTGTTTCTACACCATAAATTGTAAGAGATCCTCTGGGGGAAGAATACATCATCTTACAATTAACAGAAATGCCATTCCCTCAAGTGGCATGAATGGGGCTGTTCCTTAAAGATGGGACTTGATGGTACTTCAGCCCTTTCTTTACAACCCCTGATCTTCCAGCCACATTTTCCCCAGCTGCCTCTGCCCAGTCAAAACAGTCTCCCTCTTCCCCCTGTAGAGCTACTGTAGAATATAGTACAACTGGTATGTTACACAGGATACTGTGCTGGACAGTAGCAGTGAGTGTGTTACAGTACACATTTTTTTTACATTGTGAAAAACAGCTACTGGTATTTCCTATTCTTATTGCACAAACTACTGCTATTTACTAGTGGATCAACTTAACTGGCAAAATAACCCAAAAAGGTTAAAAGCAGCAGCTAATGTCAGAATACCTCCTGTATGGTCTTCTGGAATTAACTCCATAACGTCCCTCTTTGACAAGTGCATTTCAGAGCCCATCAGGAAACTTTAAAGGCCATTCCTTAGCCAGGCTTTTATTCCAGGTTGATTTTTGAGTAAGAAAGAAAACGAATGTTGGAGGGCTCTCTGTGTTTTTAAGCTTAAAAACCCCTCGGGAAAGAAGAGAGTCCCGTGAAAAAGCAAATCTCCCTTCTGCACTTCAGCAACGCTTGTGCCAAGTGAGTCGGACGCTGCCCTGGTCCCCGCTGCCGTGCGCCCCTTCACGCTCCCACCTCCCAGCAGCTGCCCCTCAGCAGCGGCACGGCCCCACGCAGACCAGGCGATGGCAGCACACCACACACTCACCAGGGCGTAATGTGCCCTCCCGTCCCCTTCCGACATTCCTTTCCGGATCTGCATAAACAGAGGCTGCAGGTGCCTGTTGATGGTGCTGATGAAATCATCCAGTTTGTCGTGAGCGTAGTAGGCTGAAAACCGAACAGAAAGAGCACATCCACCAACTGCCCAACGCACCGTGTGTCAGGCTGCCCCTCTTGTCTACCGCGAGTTCTTTTTCCAAGGTAAAAGAGCTAAAAGTTAGTGAGGCAGAACCCAGCCAGGTCTGTTGTACCTAGCAGATGTAGCATTTTAATGTGCTGCAGACTAGGAGCCTTCAAAGAAGCTCAGCTCCTTGAGTGTCAGAGTCCAGAGCTAGAGCCCAGACATGCTGCCCTGCTGCACAGACTCCAAGCACGGATCCATTCATTACAGGGCCTTGAACTAAGAGGCACTGAAAATAAAACCTGACCAGGAAAAACTGCTGTGCACAGCATTAAAATACACTCCTTTGCTTTCATTTAGGCACAAGGGATTCCTTGTTTCTTTGGGTTCTGTTTCACACATCCATGGCATGAAAATGATCAGGTTACATACCAGAAAACTTGCAATTCTAGCACTGTGGAAATACAGGCACGAACCTGTGTCATGCTCTGCAAACAGATTAAATACCAGCAGAAGCTCTGGTACCAGAGACACAACTGAGGTGGACTCTGGAGTCATGCAGTGAGGCACGCGCTAGGGCTTTTCCTTGCACAGCCACACACCCTCCAGAGTTTCCCTCCAAAAGAAAGCGATGTCAGTGGCAAAACTCCCAATGATCTCAGCAGCACAAGGTTTAAAAACCAGAGCTAAGTAACAACTCAAAATTTTTGGAAAAGATCATTGATGACTCAAAAATACTACCTGCTGTTGTGAATTCAGTACTCTTAGCTGTGAGTCAATTGCTTGTGTAACAGCATCAGAGGTCCCGCTCTCAAAACCCCACTATCCTATTTTGAACAACACAAACCCATCACGGGATGCTCCTACCCACAAACTTCACGATTCGTAAGACTGATACATGAGGCTCCTTCAGTGAACAAAACCAACAAACAGCAAGAGCAATAATAAAATATGTATAATATTTAAGTAAATACAACTTTGTCCAATTGTTGTGCCACCTGCCTGGCACCTGTCAGCAAGAAACACTCTGCATGCAAAGGCAGGGAGCCTTAAAGGCAGATCTAAAAGAGGGTAAGATGACAGATAACAGGACAATATTCTTTTGTACAGCAGCTGCAACGTTTTACTGTGAGATGAATGGCTGCTTTAGTAGATCTTCTGTCAACAAAGGGATATAAACTCTCCATAAAAAATGAAGGGGCGAAAGACCACACCAAAACCAATTCTAACATCTAAAGAGTTGCTCAATTTACAATTTCAGACACAGAAGGAGATAACTTATCTCTCTCTATGAATCAGTTCTTTTGAAGCAACATGTTGTACAATGCTTTCTTTTCTTTTTTTTCTTCTGTTAAACAACACCAAAGCCAAGCCAAATCACTTCCTTCTGGTACTAGGTATTACACATGAATACATAAAACCAGACAATCCCTGCCCCAGACAGCTTAATGACATCTGAACTATGGACTAGACTATATCATTCACTGTAATTTTTTTTATATTTATCCTGCTTTACATGATTTAAAATTCACATGAAGTCATTCACATTAAACCTCTTCCTACACATACATCTACAATATCTTTCAGCCTCCCCATGAGAAATACAATCACTGGGAAGAAAAGTTCCTGCTTCTAGCAGCATACTGCAACACAACAAACTAGAACACAAGCGATCAGACTGCAAAGGAGCTGGGGGGTGCAATACTCAGTTACTCCAACGGTGCAGAGGGATTCTCACCAGCAGTGCAATGTTGATAAACTTGAAAAATTCTAATGAACTTCAGTAAGGACTCAGAAACACCAGTTTTAAGTGTAACCACTAACCACTACCTGAGTGATAACTGATGCTCTGCAACAGTGCTGGTTCCGTACAACTTGAGACTGACCCTTCCAACCTTTATTCAGTTGTCTTAACACAGGAGTATTGAACCTTGACCCAAGAGATAGTCTTCATTACCAGAACATCTAAGTGAGTAATTGATAAGCTTCTCTACATTTTATGTTTCAATCCAGCTACAAGTCATCTGATAACACAGCAAAAAACACCAAGCAGAAAACCTGGCCTGTGTTTACCTGGGACACAGAAATAGATGGATTACTTTGTTCTGCCCTTAAACTCTGTGGTTAAGTAGATAAAAATCCACAGTAAAAACAGACAAGTCTCTGTCGAGTGAGTAGCAGCATGGCAAGATACAAGACTGCTACTAAGCCCAGCAGGAGCATGGCTTCCTGAGCTAGTCATCAGCATCACCATGCAGATGAGATGGGAGAAAGTATAGCTATCCACCAGAAACACTCATCTCACCATTCACTCCTCTCACAAGTAAGAGGAATAACTGAAGTGCATGTCTTTACAAGGGTTCACACAGCACTGCTGATGAATTGTGTGATCTCACTGTTTATACTCTCACTCATCTTCCCCAGTCCCTTTTCTGCCAGTGCTCTGTGATATTTCTCCCTGTCTACACAAAAATACCTGGTCTGAGGAGCCAAGTCCCACGTTTTTCTTTGCTAGTTTTGACATTATTTGATGCACTATAAGGCAAAACATCAAACAACAAAACAGTGTATTTTTCTGTTGTTTTGCAATGCAAACACTTCTCTTGTAACATAAAGCATAGACTTCAAACAGATGGTTATCTGCAAATTCCACCACAGATAACAAGAATTCCCCTAAGCTCTAGCTGAACTTTGCAGACAAAAAAGCATAATGAGCACACTGGGTCACACAGGAGCAGCTGCTGGGGCTCTTTCTAGAATAATAAATACTATAAGACATACAAAAACAGTAAAGCAAAAATGCCTGTCTATTCTATAAATCCCTGTTTCTCATATATCATTTATTTAGTCGGTCTTTCAACAGCCAAGCATGAACTATAGGGGCAGAAGGGGAAAAAAGGGGGGAAAAAAGGAGAAAGGAAAAAGAAAAAAAGCAAGAGAAAAGAAGTGCTCTTACAGAAAGAAATGTTTTTTCCAGAGGACAGGTACCACCTTTCCAGCTGCACTATTTAGAGTAGTGTAAACACAGAGCCTCAGTTATTGAAACTCTGCAAAGCATTTGACACTGTGCCACACGATGCCCTTGTCTCTAATTTGAAGAGACCTGGATTTTAGGGAAGGGCCACTCAGTGGTAGGCTGGCTGGTCACATTCAAAGAGCTGTGGCCAGTGGCTGGATGTCCAGGTGCAGCCGAGTGGCGTTCCACAGGGGTTGGGATCAGGTGCTGTTCAACATCCTTGTCAGCGACACAGGCGCTGGGGCCGAGCGCACCCTCAGCAAGCCTGCCAGGGACACCAAGCGCTGTGGTGTGGTCAACATGCTAGAGGGAAGGGCTCCAGGCAAGCTGGAGAGGGGCTGGTTACAGGGCATGAAGTGACAGGACAAGGAGGAATGGCCTTAAGATGAAGGAGGGCAGATTTACATTAGATATTAGGAATAAATTCTTCTCTATGAGGGTGGGGAGGCCCTGGCACAGGGTGCCCAGAGAAGCTGTGGCTGCCCCTGGATCCCTGGAAGGGTTCAAGGCCAGGTTGGATGGGGCTTTGGGCACCCTGGGCTAGTGGAGGGTGTCCCTGCCCATGGCAGGGGTGGCACTTGATGGGCTTTGAGGCTCCTTCCAACCTAAACCATTGTAACTCCAGCTAGCTTGGAAGGAAGCACAGAAACTAACAAGCTCTCCTATTTTTACTGTTTCCTTATTTCAGGGTGGGGTCAGGGTCAGACTGTATGCTCTCCTCCCACAGTGTCTTTTAAAGCAATCCAACAGTAGCCAACTCAGATGGTACCATTTCCCTCACTACACAAAGGAAAAGCGAGCTTGCACCCACAGACAACACACACAGGCACCCCAGAAAAGATGCTGAGAATGTCATGGTACCTTAGCTACTATGTAATGCTGGAGATCTGCAAGATGCCTTTAACGTTGCACCAAAGTTTCTACTGTAATGTGTTTCATAACTGGAGAAGCCAGAATACAATGCAGACAGGAACAGCAAGCATTAAGGGATTCCAGTAAAAAAGTATAAGCAATTATCATAACCTCCCTCAGTAAGTCTGCAATTTGTATCCTAATGGAATTGCACACTTTGGAGTCATTTTATGAGGCATTTTGTTAGATGTTTGGAGCTTTTCCTTCACAGTTGTGTACAAATTTTAGCACAGATACTTATCCACTAACATGAAATGTGCAAGTGATACACAAAAAAACCCCCAAAAACCCCCAAAATAACAAGCAAACAAGAAAAGGTGTCTCATGGCCAGAAGGTTTAGGATTTTTAAATAAACCAGAGCAGGAGTATGTGCCAAATGCCAGGAGGGAAAGCTTTCAGATCACCTTGCTCAGAGGCTGGCACAGGCTGGTTACTGTGTGACTCCACTTCATTTGATGGAGCTTTTTTATTCTTTTTGTATTTAAGGAAACCAGTGTCACAGGTTTCCTATGGCAGGAGACAGCCATGGCAAGCAATGCCTACAATCTGCAGAAGAAAGGAATTAATTCAAATAAGCTATTTTTAGTAACATTAGTTTTGATCCAATTCAAAAACTGTTATTCAGACTGCACTAAGCAGCATGGAGATGTATTTGAAGAAACTACATCAAAATCAGAACTTCATCTGGGTACAAAGCCAGCCAGGCTGAGTTCCCTCATAAAAATTACCACGATCTTGTTGGCTGTGTCCCTAAGGAAGAGGAGGAGTTTGTCAAATTGCTGGTTATTTTGTTCATAAAACTAAGGGGGCAGAGCAGTGTTCCACTCAGTGAGTCAAGTTCAACATCCTTTTGCCTCCCAAGGTGACAGAAAGCCTTCCTGAGTAGAGCATTTAACAAAAACGTAACGGTTCAACTCCCACACTGTACCTGTGTAATTTCACACAGCTTTCCATTGCACATCTACCCTCACTGTGCTAAAAAAATAAACAAGTACTAAGCAGGCAGCACCTGCAATGGAACCATTTTTTCTAAGTTCCTCTATTACATAAAACTTCCTAACGAGTAACAACTCTTAACTCTTACTGGTCCTGCCTACTGAAAACATGATCTAGCCATAAAGGTGTTTTTTTTCTTAAGGTTCTTCACACAAAATAAACTCATTGTAACCATGCTATTGGCTCAGGCCATCTCTAGCATTCATGGCAATGTTTTTCACAAACCACAGCAGCTTGGTCCTCACAAGTACAGAAGTAATCCTGTAAAACAACATTATGTTTCCACACTTCCATTTTTCCAGTCAGAAATTTGGGCAGGTGTTGAAATAAGCTCTTTTGGCTCAGGAGAATTTGAAAACCTACAGACTCTCTCTCCTTTCAACTACTGAAAATATGTAAATATATTGTGCCATCACCCAGAAGGGATTCTGTTTGTGGCAGCAAAGCAAGATGGAGCTCACAACAGGTTGTGTGCATCAGTGACTGGTCTCTTTAACAGAGAGAAAGAATAGTCACAGTGATGCTAAAGTTATCGTCCCGCGTAGCCACCAGCAGCCACTTCAGTTCCCCTGCAGTTACCAGTTCATCTCTCACCAGACTCAGAGAGAAATCCTGAACTGATTAAAACCCTTAAATAACTGTTGAGAAGGCTTTTATTTTTAAAGCCATAAATAGTAGAGAACTAGAAAATAACTTGAGACATACACAGTGCATATTAATGTCAGAACCATGCAATTAAAGGATTTGCTGCAGTTACCTGCCTTCTCAGAGTAATGGCTTCAAATCACTAATCTGAACAGTATTTGGGTGTTTCCTTTTAAGCAGCACTTCTTGTTCCTACACATTCTTGTCCTCTTTACATTTTCTCATCGACAAGGAAAAGATGAAAATGGACAAATTTTATTTTTTCACTGTTTTCTGGGAATCAGCAACTGACACATCTCACACCTACTGGTTAACTAGTGCCAAACACATTACTCATTACTGCATTATTTCAGCCTGTGCCCACATTTTCAAAATTAGTGAAGATGAAATACAGATCTCTGATCTGTAAGTAGATCTCTGAAAACAAGTCCTTATCGAGTTGATTACATATTTCTGTACTATTTAAGCCTGAACAGGAATCTCACACAAATTTGACAGTACACAACCAAGCTGCTGTTACACGGGCCGTAAGATTGAGCGTGGCAGAGCAGATGTTAAAGCTGACCAGATGTGACCACCGATTTACTCAAGAAGGGAAACAGCATACACTTCATATTAAATCCCAAAGGAAATCTTTCCAAATGAGTATCAAGGAAAACATCGTGGAAATTTCATCACTACCAGTATCAATGATTGGGGTTTTTTTTTTTAAAGCATAACCTATAAAAACTACCTTTACTAAAATAAACAGTGCTCCATGTGAGTCTGACCTGATTAGAACTCAAGTTTCTTCACTGCTGTGTTATTTTATCTTTTAATAGAGCACACTCACAGAAATCAAGTTGTTTTAACTTTTTGTTAAGATGGTGTATGCTTTTCAGAACTCTAAGAATTTGTAAGCTGAACCAGGAGGAAAAAAAAAAACCCACAAAAGGGTTGTTCCATCTCCCTGCTTTTTCTCAGAGAGACACACCTTTATGGATTTCACAGCAGTGCCTGTGTAATTTCCTGGCCTCTGATCCTTCCATTATCCCATGAGACATCAGGACCTGCAAGAACCGTCGGTGAGCATCAGTCATCTGAGCAGCCATCGCAGTATTCCACCAGGCTTCAAAGGCTGCAAGGGATGCAAGCCAGAATTAATGCACACATTCACACAAACTAAGAACACATATTCCAAGCATGTTCAAGCTCTTAACACTGAATAGGGGGAAAAAGCAGATCCCCCCCAGGTTGTTCCCAGAATACAGATGGTGACTAACTCCAAGCTTCTAGGAGAAGGATACAAAAGGCAAAGTCCAACTGATTGTAGCTAGAGAGCAGAACAGCACAGGCACTGTGCTGTCATGCACCCAAAGCAAGAACAGCAGTGCTGTACGTGCACCAACCAACAGAACGGCTGTCAGCCACATAGCCTAACCAGAGTGTAACTTATTTCAGACACAGAACCTTCCTTTACAGGTCCCGAAGAACATCAGAACTGGATAAAAGCATCTCAAGCCCTTCCTTGACTCATCGTTAACAGTTCACAAGAAAGAGGAAGCTCCCGGACCCCTCCCGGCCCAAGGGCCAAAGGACGGACCACCCTGAGAAGCGCCGGCCTGGGCTGCAAGCCCCGCACTGCCATGCCGCCCCGGCTCGGGGGCAGGGATCCCGCGCTGCCCTGCGCCGCTCCCGCCTCCCAGGCGGAAGGCCCGGGCGCGTCCCGGCCTGCCGAGCCGCCTCCGGCGCCGGTAGGACCGCAGCGTTGCGGGGAAAACGCTTTCTCGTCAGGTTCCTTCTCCCGTGGGAGCTCTCTCCCTCAGAGTCGCGGGGCCTCGGGCAGAGCTCGGCCGGCCCCGGCCACCGCCGCCTCAACCCCGATCGGCCCTAGAGAAGCAACGGGACACCGCCGGAGAAACCGCTCCATCCCCGCCGCCCCGAGCCTCCGCCCCCTCCCCTG